>QAOA01007097.1:473969-522958 GCA_003255065.1 Cercis canadensis
ATATATATATATATATATATATATATATATATATATATGACATAGTGTACTCGTACCTTATTTTTTTTAAAATGTCATACTGATATTTCATATCCGTACTGACTACGAAACTCGTACATGTATATGTGCTACATAGATATAGAGTTTCCAAATCTCTTTTTTCATGAATTAACAAATAAAGTGTATTAATAAAGAGTTAATATATAAAACATTTAGCGACCATTAAATTTGTTGAATATTTTTTCTGTTTTTTTTTCACATTTTAATTTGTAGTATTTGAAAATATTATATGAATTAGTAGATTAGAAATTCTCAATTAAAGTATTGAGGTCTACTAAAAGAACTTTTATTGTTATCAAATGAAATAAATGAGACTTGATGATATTACATTTTTAATATCAAATTTTCGTTTCATTTCTTTTTATTACATTCATCATGACAATATGATTGCTTGTTGACTTGTTCATTAATCTCAACAATTTGATGATGGAGTTTCACTCTTTTTTCATTTCTCATGTATTCTTAGCATATTCTTTTACTTCTTAATGTATTTTTTATATTTTCTCAAAAAAAATTGAGACTTATTCCGAAAAAAATACTCACAAACTATGAATGAACAATGCAAACTTAAGAATTGTCAACTTTTTTTCAAATGCTGACCAAGTAATCTTGGAAGTCTTTCAAAACGAAAGATTGTTTCCTTTTATCAACTTGACCCACCTTGGGTGGACATAATTTCTCTTGAGAAGTAGTGCAAACTTTTGTAAAGGAAAAAGCTTGAATTCGGATTCTATTATTTAGTTTGGAATCTAATGAGTGATGATCATCCTCGGGGCTTTGAGTTAAAAAGTAGCTAAAAAAAACAATGGAATTTTAGAAACAGTACAAATCACATATCACATATCTCAATGAGGTCACGAAAAAGTTTTAGAAGAGTTTTGTAAAATTTTAATAAATTCATTAAAACTCAAATATTATTTATACAATAAACAGTGTGAAAAAAAAAATGCACACATAAACAATAGGCTCATTTTACTAAAATTTTCAACCTAAAGACATCATAACAACTTTAGGGCGTTGACNTCTGGGCTTTGAGTTAAAAAGTAGCCCAAAAAAAACAATGGAAATTTTAGAAACAGTACATATCACATATCTCAATGAGCTCACGAAAACAGTGTGAAAAAATGCACACATAAACAATAGGCTCATTTTACTAAAATTTTCAACCTAAAGACATCATAACAACTTTAGGGCGTTGACTCTAGAATTTCTAGACATGTGTTAGGTGAAAAAAATTTCATATGAAAGGCATAATTTTATTGCACCAAGTATGTGACCTTCTAGAAAACTAAAGACATTCTTGTTTTCTTTCTCTAGTGATACCGAGAAAAGTAGGAGCACGAGGATGGATATGACGATTGCTTGCCGAGCATCTACAATCATTGGGCGATATACAAGTTAATTCTTTGGAAGTTGTGGAGAAAATGCATCCATTCATTATTTTCAATACGTGACATCCCCATACATCAACAGATTCTATACTTTTAGCCAGTAAAGGGAAGGCAGCCAAAGATAAGATGGAAGTCCCAGTCATACTTTTATTTGAAAAGGACCACTAATTAGTATGGAACACCTAGCTACTAGATTGATGAGTTCAAGAGGCGAATGTTGAGATAATGTTAGGAGTTGAAATTTCACTGAAAACATTGGTGCTGAGGACATATAACAAAATTTGAACAGGAATTAATTTCATATTAAAAGTGTGAGAGCCGTCTCGTGAGAAACCATAAAAAAGATTAATAAATTTAATATTTTTTTAATCAATGAATAAGTCCAACTTTAATTACTCCTTTCATTATAATATGCTTCTTCTCACCAGCATCTATCTGTTCTAGGTTTATGTTCAGCCAACAGTTCTTGTAGTTGTTGACTTGGTTAACAAGCAGTTTCACTTGCAGTTAAAATTAAATAATCCAATTTGTTATGATACCTCATCTGGAAATAAAAAGAATGGGATTAATTAATTATACAAAGATGATGATGATGAGTAGGGGTGTAATCGGTTCGGTTCAGTTCGGTTTACACCCCAAACCGGCCAAAACCGAGTCAAACAAATTCGGTTCTGTTCGGTTCAGTTTTTTGAAAAAATTTCAGCAAAACCGAGTCAAACCGAACTAGCTTGGTTCAGTCGATTTTCTCGGTTTCCAGGCTTACGAGTGTCATTGCCTCTAAAGCTGATAAACACTACAGGGTTTCTTGGAAAGGTACCAGAAGATGATGGATCAGAAGGAGAAGGAGCACCCATTACGCAAATCTGTAGCTTTTCTAGAGAAAAATCAAAACTTTTGCACGCAAATTTGTAGCTTTTCCAGAGAAAAATCAAAACTTTTACAAGATCAGGAACAATTTGAAGTTTAAAACAGTGGAAGCAAATAAATTTAACAAAAATTTAAAGCAAAGAGAATGAATTGACTAACAAGTTCGCGAGAAGAAATGGGTCGCGAGAAGAAAAATGGTGCATCGACCATTCACTTGGCAACAGGTGGTACTGTGTTTAGCATGAGAGGTCCCAGACTAGCAGCTGCCTCAATCGTCTTCTCTAGCATACGATTTGCATCTTTAACCACATCCTACAATGGCTTTGCTGAACTCCCACCATCCAAAACCTTAGAATCCCCCTTTTCTAAACTAACCCTACCCTTCTTACTAACCTTCTTACTCATCAATCTTCTTCTAGAAATTGCAATTGATTGGGGAATCCAACAATCCACACAAACAGAAAATTCTCTACCCATACAATAAGACCAAGGAGCATCATTTTTGCACATCAGCAAACACTTTTTATGTAAAGAATGCTTACATTGGGCACACCAAAAACACTCCTCAGATGTTTCCGAGAAACAATACGAGCAAATTTGAGAAGATTCAACAGAAGAAAAACATTTCTTACAGAGAAGAACTATACGACATTCACTATACAGGGTCTGGAGTCCATTCTTACCATTGCAAACATCAATTTTGAAACCACAAGCACATTCGTTCAAATTGGGCAAATCCCTAGTTTTCTTATGTGCCAGAGGATTAGAATGCATAGATTTTCCAACTGAATGGGATTCTTCGGAATCATGAAGCGAGTACACGAGCGCCTGCCTTCTTGCATCTCGAGTTGGGCCTTTACCATCAGAATAAGCCGACGCACTGCAGGACTGAGTAGTCGAAGTGAGGGGGGAGGACAGAGGACTGAGGAGTCGAAGTAAGGGGACGGGGGAGGACTGAGGAGTCGAAGAATGAGACTCATTAATCAAAATGACGGCATTGAAGTTATCGGTTCGATTCATTTTATTTCGGTTTTCATTCAGGTAAACCGAAAACCGAACCAAGGTACTCGATTTTTCAAAAATACAAACTGAAAACCGGACCATTTCTCTCGGTTTGACTCGGTTTCGGTTCGGTTCGGTCGGTTTTTCGGTTTTGGCTTACACCCCTAATGATGAGGGTGATGACACTCACTTCCTCTGTCTTGTTTTGTGGTCATGAGGGGTCAAAAGACTCAAACACAGCCACAAGAAGCCATGCAATAATATAACAGCTCTTGGATCCCATGAAGGGACTGTGCTAGAATTTCTCACACTCACACTTGCTATTATCAAATGTATGTTTTTATTGCATCCTCCAATAAGTGTTCTGCTGCTGCTGCATGTGTGTTGCCATTCATTTTCTGATTTGGTTAATTGAATAAGGACAGTAGAGTATGCTTAATATTCTCATTCCCCTTGCTTTACAAACTCAGGAAAAATGTTTGGCCCATAATGTAAAGTTAATATATTATGGCCCAGCCCAACATAACATATTCATCTTAACGAACAAGTTAAATACATTTTTTTGTTATTGAATTATTTTTTAAATGTCACTTTAATCTTCAAATAATCACTCTGTCCACTAAATCAATTATTTAAGTGATTATTTTTAGTATTACAGATGATTAATTTGGTGGACATTGTGATTATTCAAGAATTAAAGTGACACAAAAAATAAATTAATAATTAAAGTGACATTCAAGACAAAATTCAATGACTAAAAATGTATTTTACTCTCATCTTAATGAACAAACATGAAATCAATTATACCAATAAGGTGTTGGCTCAGTGGAACGCTCCAAGGCGTTCTAGGCCAAATGTCCTGAGTTTGAATCTTTGGAATCGCATTTGTTGAGAGAAATTTAGCGGTTATTGCTCCCGTCACGAACAAGAATTAATCTCATATTCAAAGAGTCTGAGAATACTTTGGGTGTAAAAAAAAAAAACATAAAATCAATTGTGGTTGTGAACTCTAAGCTAAAAGGCACATGTATAATTAATTATAAAAAATTAGGCTTAATTGCAATTTTGATCCCCCTATTTTAATCACTTGAACGTTTTGGTTCCCCTTCTTTAAAAATAAACTATTGAGTCCCTATATATTCATAAAATGTACAAATTTAGTCCATTTATCTTTAAGTCAAAATTCTTAGGTTTATTTCAAGGTGTAAAGTTCTCTGATTCATAATCCCACCGTTCAGATTAAAGGGCTACATCTTGTGAATCTTCTCACTAAATTTGAGCTCTATCTAACGGTGAAACTCAGCATAAAATACCAAAATCATAAATTTTCATCTAACTAAAAATTTAGGCTTATTCACCGTTAGATCGAGCTGAAATTTAATGGGAAGATTCACAAGACGTAGCTCTTCAATCTGAACGGTGAGATTATGAATCAAATAACTTTACACCTTGAAATAAACCTAAGAATTTTGACTTAAAGATAAATGGACTAAACTTGTATATTTTATAAATATAGAAGGACTCAATAGTTCATTTTTAAAGAAAGAGGACCAAAACGTTCAAGTGATTAAAATAGGGGACCAAAATTACAATTAAACCAATAAATTATAAAAATCTTTTTTATTATTATTTTTATTTGTTGGTACTTTTGATACCAATACGGTAGTAGCACAACATCCACTCCCACTTGGCCAGTCTGCTCTTCCTCTTTCTCATTTCTCCCAGGGTTTCAAACTTCCAATGGTATTGCTCAGGAACCCATCAAAATTTTCATTCCAGCACAATAAGGAAGGAAGAATGCTTCGGATTTGCCCTCTCATTGTCTCCTAGTGCCGCCGGCTTCACAGGTGTGCCCTCGTTTGCTAGTTAAACTATTTCATTTTTGGGATTGAAATTTTTTCATATTTAAGGCTTCGATGCTAATAGCATTGAGGTTTTATGGTTACTCACTTACTACCATCTATGTTAACTATGAGCTGCTTCTAAAATACTATTTTGTGGTTCTTCAGGGTTTTGCCTTTGTACGGTAAATGGGTTTTAGTGATGCATTTGCTTTTGCTTGGGTCTATGACATTGGGTTTGAACTTGAAGCGTGAGTTTGAGAATGACGGGGTTTGTTAAAACGAGAGCTTTGGGAGGCAAGGATTTTGATTCTGGATGAAATGGGGGGTTTGGTGTTGGAATCTCACTGAACAAAAAGAGCGGGCTTGGCTAGTCTGAGGCTGCAATTGAAGTATTGTTTACAGGATGAGGAGAGAAAAATTCTGCAGTTCGAAATACGTGGAGAGCAAATTTAGCAAAGAAAGCCAGAGAAGTAAATGGGAGTGAACACATGGGTGATGATTTTGAAAAATTTGTGGCAGAGGCCGAGGGATTTAAATTTGAAGTGGGAGATATGGTGTGGGGAAAAGTTAAGTCATATCCGTGGTGGCCAGGCCAGATATTTGATGAAGAGTGGGCAGATCCTTCAGTATACAAATCAAAGAAAGAGGGACATGTATTGGTCGCATTTTTTGGGGACAGCAGTTACGGATGGTTTGATCCTATGGAACTTGGATAGCAAGTGCTGAACGTACAATTTTACTTGTGAGCTTCTCCCCTAAATCAGCAGCTCCCTGCGTTTCAGTTTCAGAGCTCAAAGCAAAGTTTGCACGTTTTGGGCCCCTTGATTTTCCAGCCACTTATGTTTGTCAGAAAACTCCTTCATGCTTTGTTGCTTTCAAATGCAAATCTGATGCTTTGGCAGCCTATGATTATGCAATCCAAAATAACTCTCTCTTTGGCAATGCAAATATAAGCTACCAGTTAGAGACCTTGGAAACCCAACCCTCAAAGTCACATATATCAGGAAATCAACATGTGAATCAAACCCATGAAAAAGATATGTTGCCAACCATGACAACTGGTGGTTCTATAAAACGAGGGATTCAACTGAAATCATGTCTGAAGAAGCCACTGGTGCACAAGGCAGGGTGCAGCACTCCTAAGCAAGCCTTGTCTGTGAAATTTGTTTTAAATGAGGATGAAGGTAGTAAGAGAGAGCAGCTGGTGGTCAAGAGCAACAGGGATTACTCAAATTGTAATTATCCATGTGATAGTATTTCACCTTCCTCAGCAACTTTCCAACTCGGCAGCAATCAGAACCTCCAACAAAGCGTACTCAAACCCTTACCTGCACTTCCTAATGAGATATTAAATGTGACTGGCAATCATCTAGTTAATAATTTTGTTGAGATTTGTAATGCACAATCTTATGAAGCAGCGGGCATGAACACCACCTCCACTCCAAGGCAGAGCATAGACATCTCCAATCAAATGATGAGCAACCTAATCAGGTGTAGTGAAATTATAAACAACTTGAAGTCTGCATTAGGATATGTGCCTCTGCATCTCTGATTAGTCCAGTGTTTGATATTATCAAGTAGCAAGAGTAGTCATGAGAATCCCCCCAAACCACAGACACACACCCACCACCATTAACAATGACAGCATACCTAGAAAGAATACATCTAGATGTAGTTGGCACATTGATATGCCATTTAGGTTTTTTCATACTCAAAATTTTGTGATGCTTCTCAGTCGTACTGACTATGTGACAGTTATAATCCAGCTTGTAAAGAATATAGAAAGGGTTTCTCTGATGGAAGGGTTTGTTATTTATGTGTTAGAACTTATAGTTAGTATATTGATCTTGTTAGTTGACCTTAATTTTTTGTAATTCTCCCTTAATTCTTCATGTCAAAAGCCAGCTAAATGCAGCAGAGTGCTTTGAGAAGACCAATGAATGAACTCCTATTGACTTCATTGCCTGATTTTGGATGCTTCCAATTAAGGTTTACTTTATGGTCCTGAGTATATGTGTAATATTAGTCAATAGACAGACCTAAGATTAAGAACAAGTCAAGCTCATCTCCCTTGCTAAATATTAATCACTTATTGCTGCCATGTTAGCTTAAAAGCTTGAGAGCATCTTTACATAATAATGTACATATCTTGAAGTTTCTGGAAACTTGTAGAAGGGGATGTCTAAAAATAGAATATGGTGTAATAATGATAAGTGGTCTCTTATCCACAAACACAAGATGAACACGGTTAAGTTGACGTATTTATTTATGTTGTTTTATGATGATGAAAAAGACAAATTATTGCGAAGAAAGAGGAACCATCTTAACAAAGATCTCATAGGAAGTAACTCCTTGGAACCAAGTGGAAGCGATATTCTCCTTTTGGAATTCCGCAACTCTTGATTTCAACTTCGGAATGGAAATAGGAATATTCACTCTTCGTAAGCACCGCGTTCGGGCCCTGACTTTATACACACACGACTTAGTCCCAATGCAATTGCTAGCGTTAGATAGTCGTTCCGTGCTCGAAACTGGATTAGTCAGACAAAGTTCGGACACCAGTAAAAGACCAAAAAAGATAGATGTTAGATATCACCGAGTTGCCTAAATTTCTGTATTTAATTTTAAAAGAAAAAGACTCGCATCTATCATTATCTTAAATTGGCTATTCATTACCCAGAAATTTGATTTTACAATTTGTAAATTGGCTTTAATTAAAGAAACGGCATGAGGCATCAAATTACTTGTACTATTTAAAAACAATTATCAAATAAAGATTCCCTAATTAATAGAATCCATTTATGTATAAAATTTAAACACAATAAAGAGTAGAGTCATTATTTTTATACTTAATTTTATTAATATTAAATTTTATTTATTGCCTAAATATAATATAAATTAATTTATTTTTATTTAATATAATTTTTTAATTAATTATAAAATTATCCTTTAATATAATTTTTTATATATTAATTAAGAATAATTTAAATATTAAATAAGATATATCATTAATAAAATATAATGTGAAAAAAATGACGCTTAAACTTTAAACAAGAATGCTTAAAATGTCTTTTTGTTGATAAATTAAAAATACATAAAATATGTTGAATATTATATATTGAGCCGCCATTTATATAGGAGGAAATCTATTTTAAAAACATTAAAAAGGTTTACGCGTCGCCATCTTTTCTTTATTTTAAAAAGGTTTACCCAATCGAACCTTCATTTCTTAATAATTTCGGGGAAGATTCCTATCTTTTTTCTTGTTTTATGCTCTAATGCTAATTCCCCAGCTTTATAAATTCACAAGTTTGTGAGCGTTGACGTCAACTTCTTCAATTTCTTCATAAAGAGAAGATAAGAGAATACTCCAACCCATAATTATCACATTCACACACCAGTTTCTCTGTTTCTCGTAGCGAAAGCTTTGTTTGCATCAGATCTCTCCTCTATTCTACCATGGAATACAGAACCCTAGACCTCAACATCATCTCCGCAAAGGACATCAAAGATGTGAATCTCTTCTCCAAGATGGACGTCTACGCCGTCGTTTCCCTCGCTGGTGACTACCATCAGAAACAGAAGTTCAAAACCCCCGTTGACAAAGACAGCGGCAGCTGCCCCAATTGGAATTTCCCCATCAAATTCACCGTCAACGAATTCGAAGCACAGCAAAATCGCCTCAGCCTCGAGATCAAGCTCGTCTCCGAGCGTTCATTCGCCGGCGACAAGGATATCGGCCGAGTCCATGTTCCGGTCAAAGAGCTTCTCGACCAACCTGCTGACGGCAAGTCCTTCCAGTACGTGAGTTACCAGGTGATGAAACCCTCGGGAAAACCCCAAGGCTCGCTCAATCTATCTTACAAATTTGGGGATAAAATCTCCGCTCCTGCGACGGCTCCGTCGCCGGCGATGGCTGCGGTGCCGAAGGGGAAGGAGGAGCCCGTCATGGCGTATCCTCCCCCAGGGGCGGCGGGATCCAGTTCGGTACCATATCCTGGGGCGTATCCTCCGCCACATGGGGCATATCCTCATCCACCACCTCAACATGCTGCTGGGTATGGGTACCCACAACCGTCATATGGCGGGTACCAACAGCCTCAACCGGGTTATGGGTACCCGGCACAACCAGGGTACGGGTATCCACCGGTTCAGCAACCGCAAAAGAAGAAGAACAAGTTTGGAATGGGATTGGGGGCTGGGTTGCTTGGAGGAGCGCTTGGTGGGTTGCTAATTGGAGACATGGTATCTGATGCCGCTGATTATGATGCTGGGTATGATGGAGGCTTTGATGATGGTGGCGGCTTTGATTTTTGATAATTTTTCTTATTTCTTTTTTCCCCCCTTTGTGAGCTAGAGTCCTCTTTTCACTGTATGGTTGAATGGTTGTGGAGGCTTTGAGTCTGTGAATTTTAGACCTCCATTTTGGCGTTTGTTTAAGTAAAGGAGTTACATATATTTGTATATATCTGTTTGAGTTCTTGTTCTTAAATAACTTTCGATTCGTTTGAGAAAATATAAAAAAAAATAAGGAACTTTTGATTTTGGTAACTATGAACAATTCTTCTGCATTTTTGTGTATTGGTAGACTGCAATTGTGAGTTATAAACTTTTGGGTGCATCATGGACTTAGGAGTTAGGTAGATATTTGTAAGATAATAGGAATCAGGAAGCGTGTGAGGAAGATGGTTCTTCATTGTGAAGTAAGATGTAGTTTGCATTTCCTATGGTCCTTCATTGTCACCTCTTACTATTTTGTTTTTTTTTGTTGCTGTCATGTGATTGATTATTCAACTGCAGCCGACAGAATTAATCAGGGATAAGTATAATATAATTGTTGTCGAGTTACTTAATGAATAAGAAAATAATGAAAGGGGCAATTTTGTTGTCAAGTTACATAATGAGAAAATAATGAAAGGGACAACTGGATGCAAGCAAGCAGATTAACAAAGGATGATAAAATGAGGCTTTTAAAGCGTTTTTCTATACAAAATTATATCTTAAGGTGCTTTGACAACAAGATTCTTAGAATAAGAATGATTCACTTTAGATTTGATAAGTAAAATTGGAGTTAGGTCTTGATTCCTAGATTACCAAAAACAAAGCAAAGAAATTCAGGTGAGGCATCCCATAAAACTTGTGAGGGCCGAAGTCTTCTTTTCTTGTTTGTTTTCGTCCCTATCTATGCCACTTACAATATTTGTCAAAGTTGCATTAAGTTGCAGATTTTCACGTAAATTATTGCCCTCAATATATTAATTTTCTAGTAAATGTGAAGTTGGAATTTTTTTAAACAAATTTACAGTATATTTAACTTAAGCAATAAGTTATGTAACTCAATCTGTAAGACATGTATTTAATCACAATATTTATAGCTGAGAAATCGTATTAAAATTTCAATGTTTTATCCTTTATTAACACAAACAGAATATTTTATAGCCAGGACAAAATATTAAAATGTCAAATGGCCATACACCCACTGATCATGGTTAAAAACCAAAGAGAGTCATTGCTTTAAGATAGATCCATTTGTGCATGACAAATAGCATAAAAAGCCACTATGCAGAAAAAAGAAAGTCTGGAATATGTTCTTATTGATTGAAGTAGTTTTAAAGTTCATTATTCATTCAAGGACTTGAAAGTTCCATCCGTAAATGAATATTTAAGAACATGTTCTTACTGGTTTCAAAGTTCAATTCTTTATACAAAAACCAGAAACTTCCATTCAAATAAATATTTAGAATATGTTCTTATTAGTTTTAGAATACATTTCTTTTATCTAAGAAGTTGAAAGATTCTTTTTTTCTTTGAATAAAAAAAACAAAGAAAAAAAATTGCCGAAGTGAATTTTAATTTGCCTCTGAAGCAGCATATAGGGGTGCAATGCAAAACAACAAAATTGCCTGCAAAACTTGAATGGATCTCACAAGAGGGAGCTGATGAAAACAATGTGTTTGATGAAATGCTAATGAAAGCTGTTGTTCTTGTTGAGCTATATAAAAACAACCCCAAAACCTTGCCAAATGGAAGCCCTCAGCTTTTTCTGTCATAAGAGTTGCTTAGCCTGCAAACAATGGCAATCAAGCTTCATGGAGTTCCATTATCCACAAGCACTGCACGCGTTTTGCTTTGTCTCTCTGAAAAGGGTCTTGAATATGAGCTTTTGCTCATAGACTTGCCTGCTGGTGTCCACAAACAAGAACCCTTCCTTTCTTTGAATGTAAGAGCTCCTCACTCTCTTCCTGTATTAAGTAATTCTATACTAGCTAGCATAAGAGTGTTTTATTTTTCTTTTTGTACCGAAATCCAATTTTGAGCTGCATAATTGGGGGAGCTTATTTTTTTTCCTATAACGCTCTTGATTACACTTAAATTTGAGATTTTAATTAAAATATTCAATACTCAAATTGAGGCATTAAAATAAAAATGCATATTCTAGTTGCTTAATGCCTATATTATGCTTTTTCTAGTGTTAAACTTTAAACCATTTTCATATTTTATACCAACAAAGAAAAGCACTATAAAATATGTGCCATTTGTTTTGTCTTACTTTTTATTCAGTTTTCAGCAGCCATTTGGCTAGATACCTGCATTAGAGGATGGTGATATCAGTGTGTTCGGTAAGATTNATTAAGTAATTCTATACTAGCTAGCATAAGAGTGTTTCATTTTTTTTTGGTTCAGAAATCCAATTTTGAGCTGCATAATTGGGGGAGCTTTTTTTTTTTTTTTCCTATAACGCCCTTGATTAGACTTAAATTTGAGATTTTAATTAAAATATTCAATACTCAATTATTGAGGCATTCAAATAAAAATGCATATTCTAGTTGCTTAATGCCTATATTATGCTTTTTCTAGTGTTAAACTTTAAACCATTTTCATATTTTATACCAACAAAGAAAAGCACTATAAAATATGTGCCATTTGTTTTGTCTTACTTTTTATTCAGTTTTCAGCAGCCATTTGGCTAGATACCTGCATTAGAGGATGGTGATATCAGTGTGTTCGGTAAGATTATACTTTAAACCATTTTCTTAGTGAAATTTTTTGATGCAAAACAAAAACAAAGATTAGTTTCTCTCAAAATTGGTGTTACTGTAGCTAGCTACTTGATATGTTTACTATGGCCAGAATCAAAGGCAATCAACCGGTATTTGGCAAGAAAACACGAGCATTGGAACTGATCTCCTTGGTCAAACAGCATGTTAGAATCAGCTAATGTGGATACATGGATGGAAGTGGAGGCTCACCTATTCAATGGCCCTATTTCCACCATAATTCACCAGGTCATGGTGAATCCAATATTTGGGTTACCTCCTAATGAGGAAATTATTGAATCAGAACTGAAGAAGCTTGGAAAAGTGCTTGATGTTTATGAAGAAAGGTTGTCTAAATATAAGTATCTTGCAGGAGATAACTACACTCTAGCTGATTTGCACCACATTCCCTTTCTTGTATACTTCATGAGAACCCCTCATGCCACTCTGGTAACTTGTCGTGCTCTTGTAAATTCTTGGTGGAATGATATCTCATCAAGGCCAGCAACGATCAAAGTTTCAGCAGCCTTGAAACTTTAAAATGGTTGTGAGAGACTAAGAGGCTGTTTTGAATAAGTGAACTGTGGTTTCTTTGCATTGGCAAGTTAAGAAGATATGATTGATATGAATGTTGAGATTTCTTCTTGTTTTTCGTTGCGTTTCTGCTCTGCATTTCTCAGTTGTTTGTGCTATAAAATTCAAGAAATGGCATGACTTGCTCTTGCTGCCAATCCTACTTGCACCTCTTTAGTATGATTGTGTTTATGATTATGACAATTCCATCTGCAAAGGGAAAAATATTAGGTGTTGGCTACAACTTAGATGTTCATTTTGCCATTTCTTTGTGGGCCAATTCACATAACATAAACCATCTATACTTATGAAGATGCTAACAATTAGGAGGGAAAAAGGGGGAAATGTAGGTCGAGATTTTATCGAACACTAACATGATTAAATATTTTATATATATTTGAGATAAGCTATGTAAAATTGTAAAAGAAATTATTATATAAAATATGTACAATACAATGCCATAATTAAGGGTGTTTACATAACTATATATTATATGATATATAATATAAAAATAAAAATTCATATTTTATTATTAAATGAGCAGCTCAAGAGATAAATTAGTAATAAAAATTTGTCATTCATTGATATTTTACTCTCTCATAAAAGTCTTATATTCAAATTACATTAAGACCGAGTAAAAATAAATTTTGAGAAAAGATGAACTATTTCAGTAGAACATAAAAAGAGTTTTAAAATTATTTAGTTTCGCTCGTTTAACTAAACTAGCCTATCTTTGTGCTCAAACTTGTTTGATTAAAATATGAGTCCAGCTAAGCCGAGCTTTAAACAAGCCTAAGTCCTTGTTGTGAGTAGCTTTTTTCATTTACAACCTCAGATGTAAATAAAACAAAAAGAAGAAAAAGTAAAAACTAAAATTTGGTATAAACCATAGTTATTAAACCTAGAACTGACTGAACGGTTCCATATGGGTGAATTAGGCCTTAGTCTAGTCTAACATTATTGGAATAGACATGTTTAAGATTGAATCAAATTTTAGTTAGAGATACACAAGGAACGAAAATTCAAACCTAATTAAATTAAGACTTTTATTTTTTGGCTGATAAAAATTTAGGGTGATGAGAGACTATTTTATTTCACATACTTACTAGGGGTGTTCATCGGTCGGATTTGATCGGTTTTGGCCACCTTTCTCACCCGATCGAAGGTCATCGGGTTGAAAAAACTATCACCCGCCACCAACTAAAGCTATGGAGAAACCGAAGAATCTTGGGTTAGTCAGTTTTGGTTATAGGGGGTGGGTAAAATCGGGTTGGGCTGCTAATTCCAATTTCCATTTAATAAGTACAAATTTAGCTTCATGGAAAATGGGTATCATAATTCCAGGGAAGATAAACCCAACTTCAACTCCAAATTCAAAAAATTCCAAGTGCATATAAGCTTCAAATTCAGAAATTAACAGATACACAAAAGGGTGGGGTGAGGAAAACGACTTACAATTTTGAAAACATTAGTCCACATAATTGGAATATGATATGCTAGGCTGAAGCTTCAGCTTCGCCCTCCATGATAAAAGGGCTTGGGAATGCTCAAAAGAATGAAAGGTACATCAATAGCTTCGGAACACAACTCAGCTGGAAAACATAATGGAAGAAATTTTGGGTTTGCAGCTTGAAGTTGGTCGAAGATAGAAGGAGAAAGCAACAATGAGATTTCCTTGGAGTTGGTGAAGTGAGAGGAATACCCGTATACAGAGATGAAAGAGGAGAGAAGAGAGGAGAAAAGGAAGAGAAGTGAAGAGAGAGAAGAGCACGAGGCTAGAAAACACAGCTTTCTGAAAAGGTAATTAAATATTCAGTTGGGTTCAATTTTATTCGGTTTTACTTAGTGAAAACCGAATCAACTGGTCCAAATCGAATTCTTCAATTTCAGCCATATGATTTCGTCCGCCTTTCATCTATAACCATTGGATTGACATCAAAATGGTTCAATTCGGTCGGGTTGTTATGGGTTAGTCGGGTTATGAACACCCATAATACTTACAGATTGCCTACCAAAGAGGGATTGTTAGCAGTGGGATTCGAACCGAGACCTTACAAACGAAGTAATTCAATATTTACTAACTGAATTAATCCCCATTGGTTAATTAAGACTTTAATAGACTAGTTATATTGTGTATATTTTTATCATTTTATTTTAGATCTATTTTAATCATATTTTATGTAATATGTCGCTTATATATAATTTTTATTTTATAACTATGGTATAAACTTAAAGGAAAAAAAAGTGTATTTTTGCTAAAAATTATTGCCGTAGGACATATGGCTCTAGACGGGTAATTTACCAAAATAATGCTATCTAATAAAAAATTTACGAATTTAGGTTACTTTTAAAAATATTTACTAAAAGGAGTTAATTTTTTTCGCATAATACACGCTAAAGCGTTTTTCTCAAGAAATGTTAAAATATTATAGCGTTTTAAATAATAAACGCTAAAATGTAAAATGCATTTTTTGTTAAAAATGCCAATTTTTTTTTTTCTTTTTAAAAATGCCAAACGTAACTTAAGAATCTGACAAGTCTCTTTGAAACTGAAGAAAACGCGGAAACGAATCCGCATTTTTCCCTATAAAACGCGGATTCATTTCAGCATTTATTTTCTTTTCGAGGTCTAGTCAACGTGGAAATGAATCAGCGTTTTTTTAGAGAAAATGCATATTTATTTCCTTGTTTTCTTCAATTTTAAAAGTGACAAATTTTAGTAAATAATTTCAAAAATAACATAAATTCATAAATTCTTTAATAATTTGTATTATTTTGATAAATTTGCCGCTTTAGACTCTACGATCTACATACTACAGCCCGTTATTACATAAGGAAAACACAAAAATCCAAATAAATAAATCAATAAATATAAACCCAGCACAATCTCTCTAAAACCCTAGTGGCGGCAATTGAAGGGGCATAACCAGTACCACCATCGTCAACAACTTAAACCTCCCTGACCAAAGATGAGACCTTTGGACGAAACCGAGACCACTGCAGTGTTCGAAAAGCTCTTCAAATTTGTCGGCAACAACCTCAAGAACATCGTCGAGAACCCATCTCACGAAGGCCCTGAATCGAACCCTGGTCGCTACTGCTTCCGCCTTCACAAGAACAAGATCTACTATGTCAGCGAGGCTCTCGTCAAGCGAGCCACCAACGTAGCTCGACTCAATTTGGTTTCTTTAGGCATCTGCATCGGCAAATACACCCACGCAGGCAGTTTCCACCTCACTGTTCAAGCATTGAATCTATTGGCAGCGAACGCTAAGCACAAGGTTTGGCTCAAACCCCAATCGGAGATGTCGTTTCTGTACGGGAATCACGTGTTGAAGAGTGCCTTGGGGAGGATTACGGAGAACATTGCTGCCGGTGATGGAGTTGTCGTGTTTTCCATGTCTGATGTGCCATTGGGTTTCGGGGTTGCGGCCAAGTCCACCCAGGATTGCAGGAAGTTGGACCCCAATGGTATTGTGGTGCTGCACCAGGGGGATATTGGAGAGTACTTGAGGATGGAGGACGAGCTTTGAATTCTTACTAATTTTGGAGCTAATCCAGAGGTTTTGAAAGGTTTTGGCAAATGGGTTGGTTTTGTTTGGGGATATCTGCAGGTTTATGTAAGTGGGTCATTATCTAATCTGTGTCACTGTGAGATTGATTCATATAGGAATCTGATGAATTTTGTTTAATACGCTATAATGATATTGATTTCAATTTGCCCCTCATTACACTAGTGCCTGCAATGTTATTATAGTTTTAATCTTCATCTAGTTAAGTTATGCATTTAAGATTGCTTAGGATATTAGATTCAAGAGAAACTAGTTGTTTCTGTTTCATTTCATGAAGATGGAGGAGACTAGAGTCTCCATTGTTGATCTCGGCTGATTCACTCTCTAACCCTTCTTTCTCCTTGAAATGAAAACAATATGGAATTCAGAACTCAATGAAAAATTGTCATTGTTGAGTAATTATATTTTCTTAGTGGTCTTTGGATGTTCATAGGCAGTGGTTTCAAGAAATTGCATTTGCATTTGTTAGTCTTGTTTATAACCATGGTAAACTTGTTTTCAAGTACTATATGATGGCAGGATTTAGTATGTCTTAAACTTGAAATGAACATCAATAGAACTGGGNTTGTCATTGTCGAGTAATTATATTTTCTTAGTGGTCTTTGGATGTTCATAGGCAGTGGTTTCAAGAAATTGCATTTGCATTTGTTAGTCTTGTTTATAACCATGGTAAACTTGTTTTCAAGTACTATATGATGGCAGGATTTAGTATGTCTTAAACTTGAAATGAACATCAATAGAACTGGGCCAAGAGATAGACTATATTTTTCATTTTTCCTGATTTAATTTTGGCTAGAGAATTGAGTTTCCCTGAATATGGAATCCACTGTTTTGTTATATAGCTACTCTGTCCCCATTTATATGTTCAACTTAAGCCATAAGGATTGAGGTTGCATTAGATGCCCTTGTACTGATTTGAAACGTTTCTACTTAAAATTAAGAGTTTTATACTCGACTCTCTTCCTAGCGGCTGCTTCTTAAGCCTTTCATTCCTACTTCTTCCTTGTGTACTGAAATGTGGTTTCCAAGTGCCTACTGCTTCTGACTTCTCATCCTTCTCAACACATTTATTCTTCTTTCTTCAACTTTCACTGATATGGTTCCAGAGCTTGTTTAGATTTATATCAAGCTTTTATTTAATCCAAATCCATCATTCACTCTGTCAAAATTTGTTTTTTTTATAGCATTTTTATATATTTTTTGGTATTCTCTGCCTCTGTTTGTGGAGCTTTTAGACCTGACATGTGTTTGTGGAGCTCCCTGAACTATTAGACAAAAAGTTCCATTGTCATTGAGAAAAATTTTCACAGAGGTCACAGCCCATCTAATCTATTGGGCTACAACACTATGTTATGGACCAATTTAGGCCTTAAAACAAGCCCTAATATTGGACTAAAGATTTGGGCTTTTTAAACAGTCCTTATTTTAAGCTCTCTTTGGATAAACATATTATTTAAGTTGTATAAATTTTTGTTTTATTTTTAATAATTAAATTAGTAAAGATGAAAATTAAGTTATTCTTTTGAGACAGAAAATTAAATTATTTTTAGTCTTTTCTTAAGAAATATTTTTTAATACATAACTTCAAAAAAATTTATGAATAATTGTGTTTAAAATATATTTTATAAAAAATAAATAACAAGAGAAATATTCTAGAAGCCTTGCCCTACGAAGAAACAAATAGAAAGAAGAGAAAAAAAACGTAAGTTACATATATATTATTTTTTTTTTGAAATAGCTCCTACAAAGTTAATAGTAGCCCCTTCTCCAAACTTGATCAGTTCATCCTGTGAAGCTTAGCCCTAACTTGATAGAACAAAAAATATTCATCCTAATTACTTTCCTAGTTTCATCTATTTTCATAAAATACCTAAGCTCCTATAGAGTATAGAGTACTAGTGTGAGAATGTGTTCTCACAACAGGTAGGGTTACATGGCCCATTTGGTGATGCATTCTGCATATGGTCAAGCTACTTATGGTGCTGCTGGGTACGGTTACGCTGGGAACGATGCAGGGTACAATTATGCTGGGTTTGGTACAGGTTTTGGCTACGAATATCATGAAGGCAACGTAAAATATTAAAATTAGAGATGCGCATCCGGGGAATCGAACCCCGGTCAGTACCGTGGGAGGGTACTATGATACCACTACACCAGATGCGCTCCACCATTCCTTCTTTCAAAATTAATAATCCTAGCTATGCACCCAAGTCCATAAACAAAATAGTATATACTAAATATTCCAAAATTACCACTAGTTGAGTAATTTAAAATAAGTTAATACGAGTGTATTTCACTTTATAATACAACAGTTAATAAATTAAGAAATTTCTAATAATATTTTCCTCTCAAGAAATAGAATTACTGAAGCATCCTATCAATAAAAAAAACTCTACGTATTCATCAAAATGGGCTTTTTATGGGCCAACCAAAAACATACTTGATACTCTCGAATATCAATATGAGAAAGACTCATAATAGCCAAGTAAACATATAGATAATTAAAAAAAAAAAAATAAAGTGGGTTATCAGTTTAAAAATTTGTAGTTATTTAATTTTTTTTTTTTGGTCGTTTTTTGGTGTACAATGTTGAAGTTACGTACAAGCATGTGAAAAGTAACTAGAGATAAAATAAAAATGAATCTGATTCCATATTTACATCTCAATGTAACCCTAAAAGCTGAATTATCTTCTAGATAGGAAGCATGTTAAACATTAATTCTGCAAGAAGAAGGTTCTATAACTTGATATAACTGCGTGTAATTTACACCAATACGAGCACTTTAATTGGAATAAAACTCAAGGAAGCATTAGTAGGAATATTATTACTACTCACATTCATTGCATTCTATGAAATGATATAAAGACACCAAACAATTAACTAAGCAATCAAAATCTCACATCTTTGCTTTAGTTAGATATACTTTAATCTGAAATCAATGATTTTTTTGTTTGCGTTTTTTTTTTTCATTGTCTGTAAAATAGGAATATGACAAGAAAAAATTCTTTCTTAATATGCTTTATGAAGGAATTGATCCTTCATTCCTTATGTTTAGTACTTTATTCTCAAAATCAATGTAAATTCCTTCACTCCATCAATTTTTTAAAATCAAAGTTAGGCATAAACCTAACAATAGATAAGCAAACAAACCATTCTCTGTTAGCTAGCTTTAATTTTATATTAATTTGTTTTTATCTCAAGATTTCTTCCCCTCACCCTTCACCTTTCATTTCTCTCCCCACATTTTAGGAAAATTCTTATTCATCTAATCTGCAATATACCCATTGAAAAATACTATAACTTACTAAACCCAATCAGGTTTTCTTGTGTTATTTTAACTTGTAAAATGGGGAATAAGTTCATATACCTAGGCGGGTCCAAATCATCCATTAACGCTTAAGATACCAAAACTTTGATTAAAGATAAATTAAAGATCATTTGCAAAATCTCCTTTTGGTGTAAAAATTCCCCGTTTGGGTCTAACCAACTAGCATTAAGCCATTACTGGGTATTCTAGCTTTGTAGTGTTGCCTCCACCAATAATAGAGAGATGAAGGCATCGCATCTCTAGGTCCCACCTAACTGGCAACTAAATAAATGATTATTAAGGTATTATTTCTTTTTATTTTTACTTGTTAATATGATCTTTCTTTTCTTATAAACTCAGTTTGTTTGGCACAGCACTAAGAATCACAAATCAAGTTCTGAGTATAAGAATCACAAATCTTATAGTAAGCAAAAAAATCAAGTTTTGATGAACTTCACTTATAAATTAAGAATCACAAATCTTATAATAATTAACAAGGTATATAATCAAATGAGATATTATTCTCAAGTAATTTTTAGTTTTTTTTTATTTGATAGACAAAGTTAGATTATCAAGTTGGAGGATGGAAATTGAAATCCAAAATCTCATCTTATAGGAGCTGCTTGATACTATTTCTTTAGACATTTTTTACAGTCATAAAATTGTTGCTATTTAATGAGAGTTAGAAAGTTATATATGATTTTTTGTTGTGTATATCAAGGAGTTTTACCACGACTTAAACCTAGGACTTTTACCCAAATTTTCACCTACCCCAACCACTTAAGCTAAGTTTAGTAGGCTAAATCTTGTAATCTTAAATAACTAAAATTAAGTTGTAGTTAATTATCAATTATTACAACTCAAAAGTATATAAAAGTCATCACAAACTTAAATTTAGATGAACATGTCACTCTTTTATATATCATATGCTTAAAACAACCATTCATCAACTCAAGGTTGATTCTTATTGATAATCTTCGACATTAGAAAGCAAGCAAGCGATTACACAAGAAAACCCTAGCCAACAACCCCCTTTAGTGACTAGGATGGCTCATAGCCTTTCTTTTAAAAGAAGAGGCTTATATGGAAAGACATATACGATCTGAAGGACGCTGATACAAAACTTTTTAGTTAAATATAGGACTTAGATTTTGGTTTTTCTAATGGACAATCACATGGGCGTGTTGTTCGTATGGGTTGCTGGAGGAGGCTTAATTTCCATTTATTGTGGAGCAATCCCTTTATGATTCTCAATGTGACATGGGAGAAGCAAGCATGTTTAGAAAGGTGGTCAGACTGAGGCTAAGGGATAGAGGTTCTCCGAATAACTTTATAGTACAAATAAATGTGGGCAAAATCCCGAAAATAATGGTTAAAGCTGATGTGGCTAATCAAGAAACCTCAACTTTGAATTTCTTTTTGTTTTGGGATATTGAGAATCAATATATGTTGTCTGAGGTGGACAGTTAATATGGGCTGGAAACAAGTTTTTTATGACACCTCATTGTCTACGTCATTTACCTCAATGAGCTTTGGTTATTCTTTACGTGAGTTCTTGATACACATCTAGCATATATGGGTTTACTTCAGCACCATAAATTTCTAGAGAAGAATAAAATGCTTTAACAAATTAATACTAAATGATCTGATGAAATGAATTTTGATGGGAAAATGAAAGTGAGGATAGTATGATATGAAGTCGTTATATAATAGAAATGTGTCCATGCGGCTAATTCAATCAATAATGTAACCAAGTAAAAATTAGGGAAAGTTACCTTGAGTGCCTCTTACTTTTTCTATCTTCTCATTTTTCATGTTCCTAATTAGTTTTTTTTTTTTTTTTTTGTAATATTTTATCTATGACTCTGAATTCGAAAACAAAACCCACNAGTGAGGATAATATGATATGAAGTCGTTATATAATAGAAATGTGTCCATGCGGCTAATTCAATCAATAATGTAACCAAGTAAAAAATAGGGAAAGTTACCTTTTGAGTGCCTCTTACTTTTACTATCTTCTCATTTTTCATGTTCCTAATTAGTTTTTTTTTTTTGTAGTATTTTATCTATGACTCTGAATTCGAAAACAAAACTCACAAATCATGAAAACAACATCGGCCACACATTGTCGTTTGGTGTTACTAACTAGCTATTCACACTACTTGCTCCTATTGTCATTTTCCTCTTCATAATTGGTAGGCTATTCCCTTTAGTTTACACCCAAATCTAAATGAAAGTTCTCACTCCTCCAAACGCAACTCAAGTAATAAGAGAGACGATATTAATATTGAGACATCAAGTTTGTGTTGAGGTTAAAATGGCTGCAAAAATTAGAGTCAAGGAACGGTTTATTCTAAAAGTTCAAGTATTGGTAAAATACATAAAACCCTCATTTAACTTTATGTCATATGTAATTTACTATCTCGTGCTTTTAAATCAAGCAGTCAACTCTTACGGGGAATTAAATTTATGCAAAAAAAAGTCCCTCAATTAGGGTTCTGCTTGTTATTTGGACAGAACCCTTATCACATGCACTACAATTTACCGTATGAGAGTTTTCAAAACTATGCGATCCACCTCTTGAAATTTTAAAACTAAGCAAATAAACACCTTCATGACAGAGGTTCCGTCCCTTCCTAATGAAGGGGATTTTATTAAACATCTCTATCAGAAGATATTTGTATATGTTATGTGTCACGATCCAAAATTAGTGGAAGATAACAAAAGGAGAAAATTCAAAGGTGGTCCAATGGGATCAATCTCATAAGGAATTTGAGAGGTGACACAAGAGGAAGGCCCTCCTCCCCCCACCCCCACCCCACCAACCACACTGCGAAATCTGTCATGAGAGTGCCAATGAATTTGTTGGTCAGGGCAGGTCTGCATCACAGGACCGTGTGGCACGAGGAGGAGGTGGCAAATTGTAGCATGTTCACGACCTTGGTGTTGGGTTAAAGAGTATGTGTGTCCTAAAGGCCTACAACTTTGATGGACCAACTTTCATTTTGTTGGGTTGGATAGTGTTGTTGGAATCTTAGCTCTACTTTTATTCACTCCCAAAGTTGTTTTGGTTCCTTCTCTATAGACATCGCTCTATTTTCCAGAAAATTCTGTAGGGCATGTTCCTAGCTATAAAATTCAAATAATTGGGTAATGTATGTAAAACGGTTATATAATTGGTAGATGAGATATGATTATGAGAGTTTGTCTACACTTATAGGTGCAAACAAGGATTTCAAAAGGCTGAACTGTTATGTCAAATTAATTGGAACCAGAACTTAATGGCAATTTAAAAGTCTCGAGGAATCAAAATAGAGTATAGGAAACAATTTAAATGGGCACAAAACTATGTAATTATTGATGCTGCACTGGTCACATTTCAGAATAACCACGTACATGCAATACAGTGCATCATCAGCATGCATGTAAATAATAAAATTACAGCCTTGTTGCCATGAACCTTTGACTCACTTTATTAGGTTTTTTTTCTTTTAATTATCAAGTAATCTAAGAAAGCAATTCTTATGTAATTAGATCTAAATATCTGTATCTTAGACATAATCAATAAGAATCTTATTGTCAAGTCTAGTGAATTTATAAAAATTTATTCTTGTAGCCTCTTAGTGAATTTGAACATGAGATAACAAACATGGCCAAAAAGATAACAAAGAGATAAGTGAGTTTTCTTGTCACTTGAACCTTCATTATAATTAAAGCAATTCTAGGGTATCCTACGCTAAATTAAACATACTATAGCCTTTGTCTAATCAAGAATAGAATGCTTCTTCATGATCAAATTTTAGTGTGGGGTCAATCTTGCTTCTCTAAACTTAGAATGGGGGAATGGGACAAGTTTTCCTTCTTTGGTTCTCATTAATTTTCCCTTATCCTCTCCCAACCCCCGAATTTGAACATAAATTAAAAACCCCAACCAAAAAAAAAAAAAGAATATTACACATAACTCTAGCTACAAGGCAAATGCAAATGTGTTAACTCCTAACAAGTAAATATGAGCTCTTTACCTAACACATTCCCTATTTAGCGGGAAAGAGAGTTGCAATAAAAATGGTTAATAGTCATTTCAATTAAAAACAATTTCAACATATAAGGATCTGGTTTGAAGGAGAGGTGGAAAAAGGTTTATTCCCCTATTATCATCTTGTGCTCCCCACGCAAATTATAGTAATATATAAGTTGAAGGCAAGCTATATGAATAGTCAACAATAATTAGGCAAAAACCCTTTTACCGAATAAAATACATAGAGAGTTAGGCAAAAATTGCTTGGAAAGCCTCCCATACACATTGGTGATATGTCCTACTTCAAATCAACATTTCCACACACATACATATACACCCCCAACGACCAGAATTAATTGAGTATTCCTTTCAGTTTTGGTCCCCACCCCCACCCACTATACACTTGTTGATCCTTCCCCACAAACCTATTGTCCATTGCAGAAAAACTTTTGTAAAAGGCCATTATACTTTCATTTAAGTCTACAGTGCCATGAGCATCCCCCTTTCTTCTTAAAGAAACTTATTCCCACAACCATTCATGTCCAAATTATATTTCTTCACATTCCCTCTCCCCCTTCTTTCTCTCTCATACACATAGTACAAATTATAGTTCCCTTAATATACATCACATAGCCATAAACACGACATTACGATCGTGCATATTGAAGTTTGATTTCCATCATAGGTAACACATTTGCATGTGCTCCTATATTTATATTAGCACAAGTGTGAATCACTCACACAACACGTATATACGCAATATATAGATATACAATTTAAGTGAGTGTTTTGCTCAACTTGTTTCTAGAATAAGTCTTTCTTCTCCAAACAAAATAAAGATTCTGTAGGTGGGGTTAGAATACTTGGACTACGCAAATGAAAAAAAGAGGAATCAGGATTCCCCTCAATCCGATCATGACCAAATTGGCAATTAAATGGAGCCAATTAAACCATGCACCCTGTCCCCAAAATGTATCCTTAGCTTAGAACTCTCCTTTAAATTAGGGGGCCCCACCCTAGCTATCTATCTATTTTGATTATTAAATTGAATGAAAGTATATATGATGAATAATATATATCACACCCGCTCTCATTATTTTTCAGCTATATAAACACACCCTATTCGCTATCTCCCCTGCAGCTAGCTCGTCCATCTCCCTAAGCTCACACAAAATAACCCATCCTTCCCCAAGCACAGCACTCTCTTTCCTGAATCTATCTATCTCTGTAATTAATGTCTGGGGTGTGGGTTTTCAAGAACGGCGTGGTGCGGCTGGTGGAGAACCCAGCTGCGGAATCAGTGGAGGGAGGGCGACAAGGGTCAAGTGGAAGGCGTAAAGTGTTAGTACACACTCCAACAAGTGAAGTCATAACCTCATATGCTGTGCTTGAGCGCAAGCTCTCATCGCTTGGGTGGGAGCGTTACTACGATGACCCTGAACTTCTTCAGTTCCACAAGCGCTCCACCGTCCACCTCATCTCGCTCCCTAGGGATTTCAACAAGCTCAAGTCCATGCACATGTATGACATAGTCGTCAAGAACAAGAACCTTTTTGAAGTCAGAGATATGTAGCTGAGCTAGCTAGCCCTTCCTACCTACCTCTTTGATTTCTTGCTTCTTCCTTGCATGCCTCACAACCTATATATATATATATATACATACTTATTAAGCTCTGATTTAGCTGCGTTGGGGGCAGGGTGTGACTTAGATTAGTGATCATTTGGGAGGGGCATCCACTGTCTCTGTATCTAAGTGATTGTGACATTAATCTGTGTATTTTGTAGGTTGAGTTTGTGGTTTTATTCATAGTCTAGGGTCTGATTGGTGATTGGTCAAGAGTGGGTGTCATTGTGTGCTGCACTATGTAAATCATCTTCATTTTCATTCAGCAATCAAACTTGAGTTCCCTAAATTTGTCTGATATATCAATATTCCCTTAGCTTACTCCCTTTTCTGATTCAATGAGAAATTGGAGTATGTGAAGTTAACCCGTTTTGCAATTCAGTGAGACATGATAATTTTTCAAGGATTCTTTTTTTTTTTTTTTGGGTTTTAATTTAAGCATGATCGATGACATGCACTGATAAGTAAAGTGGAAATGGCACATCAACTGACTTAGGACGTGGCTATCCTAGACATCTATACAACTTATTTTCATCAATTTTTACAACTATTTTGTGTAGTAAATTTTTAGTTAAAATGAGACTGCTTGAAATCAAATTCTTTTACACATAAAATTTCAAAAAACTTATGGAAATAGATTAAGAGGAAGAGGTTAAATTGTTGACATTGTGATTTTGCTTGACACCAGCTTTTTGTTGCAGTAGTGGCAGGAAGTGTTTACACCCAAGTGGGCAGGTCTATCATATTTGTATGGAGAGGGAGAGTTTGACAATTCTCTTTTTTAAAATTCTTCTGTAATATTTTCCTTATTATTTGCTATTTTCTTTCAAATGGGATATATAAATGCATGTTTGGACCACACACCTCAACTTCGTGTAAAAAAATACTTGAAATTCCCAAATTGACCCTATATCAGATATAATGAGCAAGACAATGGGACAGTATTAGAATGTGAATGGGAACTAAAAGACAAGGGGACTTCTTTTTAGGTGTGGAGCAATTACTTATTTGAAGAAGAAAATAGCTATAGACATTATCCCAAGGTTTGCATCCAGCATCTTTACCCGAAATAGCATCAGTTTCTATATTTGGAAAAGGGACAAATTGTCTAATCCAAGGGTAAATGAAACAATTCATCACAAAATAATGCCTTCATGAATTAATATAAAACTCTAGTTAAGAGTTTTTAAACATAAGTTTCATTAGCATGAAGCAATAAGATTAAATTTAGGAAAAGGGGTGGATTTTATTTATCTCCGCTATATCTACATTTATATTCCAAAAAAACAAAAGAAGAAGATGATGAAAATGGTGCCCATGCTCAATATAGAGGAAGAGAGCTGCCTCACACTCAAACTTGCCAGCTGGAGTACAAGCATAGAAAGTTTATCCAACCAAATAACAAAGCTAGCTAGCTTCTTATTCCTTAGGCCCCTCCCACATTTAATTGAGACTTCTTAATTATTCTTCAACAGCTTGTCATAGAATTAGCTATAGATTCAAATAAGATATTTTTAATTCTATAAAAATGACTATATATTATGTTATCCTTGAGAGTCAACTAACAATGTATAGATTCATCTTCACAATTGATCAAGTTGAGTTAGTTGGCATGTTAATTAAACTTTTTAAAAGTTCAAAGTTAAAGCCATACATGCATCTCATAAACTTAATTAGAGACATGTTTGCCTTTGATTAGACACATGTAGGGCGTTATACTCACTTTTAATAATAAAAAATAATAATGATTAGGAGCAAATATATTTTTAAATGATTTTTCTGCCAATTGCAAGTGTTGCTTAAATTGTGAAAATTAAGGTATGCTTTGAATTATCAGAGGACATTAATTGCACTCTATTTTTAAAATTATTAGTAGCATGTATTTACTATTAGCATGGACAACCACTAAGAATCATGATTTTGAAAAAAAAAATTTGAGATATAATGAAATTAATCCTCCATAAACTTCAACTCATTTTACACATAGTACTGCTCAATATATAATGCTCATTCTAATTTCTTCTTATCACTACAGACTGTTCTAGCTAGGGAGAGAGCCAAAACAATCAATTTTTTTCCCTTTATTTCGTAGGTAGTGAGGAGTAGACTAGTAGACCTAATTACTTGATATACTTAATATTTATGGAAATTGAAGACTAGTTAATTAATGCTTCAATATGTGTGTGGCTCATAATTTATCATAATCTCATCCATTTAATTGTGGTCCATACTCTTCAAAAGGCAGACTATATATCAGTGTACCGAAGAATTTCTCATGAATAAAGGTATCTTATACCTCCATTAGAAATGATTTGAAATGACAGTACCCTTCTATGTTTTGTCTGCAATCGAATGCAATCTTCCATTTGTTTTTACTTTTGAAATCTTCCTCACCAAAAGATCTTACACAAGCGAACATTATGCATTGAACCCAAACTTTTTGGACTAAGGCATCAATGGTTCTGACCAACATGTGCAATTCTAATTAGGTTAAAATTTGGTCACAAGGATCACCGCGTTTTCACTCAGCAACAAAATGAAAGGCACAAAAAACACACTACAAACTCGTGAGGATAAGACCCTTATCACCACGTTTCTTAATAGGGTAAAAAATAAAATAATAAATAGGAAAGGAACCCATAAAAGGGTCAACAAGAAAATCCAGAGAGTTCCGATGAGCTCTTATTGATCATGCATGGCTAGTAGTACCTTATGCCCATTCTGGTTTTGAATGGGCTGGATGCCCTTTTTCATTGATTGGTCAGTTTCATGGTTTAGAATCAAACTGACAGAAAAAGATTTCATGGAGAAGAAGAAGAAGAAGATGCTCCTGTATGACTTTTAATTCAATCCTATCCACAAAGCATGGGGCAAATGAGTTCTTTCTTTGTCTTCTAATGAGTATGTATGGTTTTCATGATTAGATTCATCAAAGCGCTTCTGTCTTATCCTGCTGGGAACATTGAATTTGGAGTCTTTTTTATATTTCCTCCATTAAAATTGCCTCAAGTAATATGTTTGGATGGGTCGTGTTAGTCATAGAAAAAAAAATTAAATTAAATGATTGGAAAATGGAGGGTTATGAAAGTCTTGTGAATATGGATGAGCATAGTTTTCATTTCTGAGATTTTTTTTAATAAAAAAACCAAAAATAAAAAGCTGAGAAATAAAATTGGGATCTTATGAAAGGAATACTCATTCCTATTCTTTTCCCTTGTTAACTTGTGACATCCAAATAAGAGAAAGGAACATATCATCATTTTATTCTCTCAATTTCTTCCATTTTCTTTTCTCTTGTACTGTCTTTTTCTTTCTTTTTTCATTTCTCAAATAAACCCTAGAGTATTCTATGCATTTTAAAGGAGTTATGTACCAAAACTAAATGTTGAATTTCAATGCCAAATGGGATGTTGATCAATTGGTCATAAAGCTCTCATCTTTAAGAAGAGGGTCTTGTATTCAAGGTTTCTCATTAACTAAATGAGAGTTTTAAAGTGCTCCCCCACACAAAGCTATAGATATAGGTGCTTCGATAGCATAACTCCTACAGTAGAGATGATTTGTCCTAGGTTTAGTAAGTCTTGCTCCATCTAAAAGTTGAGTTAGACCCTGGTTCCTAAGTTACCAAAAAAATGTTTGAATTTCAGTTTTTCCACTATTTTCTTTTCTCTTGGAGATATTACAATTTACAACATGTCTTTTTATACTTCAGCCGTAAACAATGAATCCCACTGCAATCCATTCTTGCTAATTAAACCTAATTTTAGCATTAGGATGAAAGTTTAATGCCTCTTTCATTTCCGTTCATCCTCCATATTATTTTTTATCAGTTCACCCTCTTAAAAGCACATGAACGTTAATTTATTTTCTTGAAGAAGTCAAAATTTGTATAGCAAAAAGAAAAAATCATTATTTTAAAAAGATACGTTATGGTTAAATCAGTGAGGTCAATGGTCATGAAATTATTTTGTCTTAGAAAATCTAACCTCACATCATAATTAATGGAAATGTGTTCTCATAGCTCAATCTGTTAAAATTATTTTTGTCCTTATCTCTTCCTCGAGCATATGGTATGCTTCTAGTTTTTCCAATTGCTCTCCCATCCTTTTTATTAGTTATGCATACGACTTCTTTTTAGTTGCCTAAAAAAGAGTTGTACTTTACCATTTATACATAATTTGGTATCCCCTATTATGGGCTGAAGATTGCAATTATGACTACTTGTTCCCTTTCTCAAAATGGCTTTGACAAATTGTTAACTTTCCACTACAACTAAAAGGTGACAAGAATATTCTAATTACTACCACCTGAGCCCAACTTCTAAGAGTTGGAAATTTTGAACCTCGGTGATTCAGCAAGTTGCTTTTCTTCATTCAAACATAGGCGACAGGCTTCCCTACTACCTATTTAACTAATATGTAAGTATTCAGTAGTTAAAAAAAAAAAAAAATTAGTATGTGAATACTCTATATTATTTATATAAATTTAAAGTAGATTGAAGCTCTTTGATTGAAATATAATATTTTAGAAATAATTTTATATATTTATTATATTTTTTAATTTATTTATTTTAATATTGTATTTTTTAAAAAATTTAAAAATTTAAAATTTAACATGTGGGGATAACTTGACACGCCGTCTGCCATTTTGTGCATTCAATGAGAACACACCGAATGGCAAACGGCATGCTATCCAGAGGAGAAGTTAGAGGAGTCTCGGGAACAAAGAAAAAAGGAAAAGGAGGAAGAAAGAGAAAAAAAAAAAAAAAGAAGAGAAAAGGGAAGGAGGAAGGAGTGGTCACGTGAGGAAGAAAGAGAAAAGAAAAAGGAGGAAGAAAGAGAAAAGGAAAAGGAGAAAGAAGTGACCTGTGGGGGACACATCATTGGCCATTCGGTAAGTTCATTGACGATACATAGATGACATGTTTGGTGGTCTTGCATGTTAGGTTTTTTTAATTTTTTAAAATTATAATATTAAAATAAATAAATTAAAAAATATAATAAATATGTAAAATTATTTCTAAATTATTATATTCCGGTCAAAGAACCATAGAAAAATTGAAGTCTTGAGTTTAAATTGTCAGTCTCAATATTTCTATTTAAAATAATAATAATTTATTACAAGGGAACGCACACTCCAAAAAAAAGGGAGGGGAGTATGTGATAAAAATAACCTTGATGATTTTTATGACTAGAGAAATATTACTACACCCACATGTCATTAGCCATATTTAAAAATCTAATTTTGTTTATTCAATGACCAAAAATATTCTTTATATAGAAGAAATGTAACTCTTCCAAGCTCCAATGATAAGATCAAGTACAAAAATGTCAAACATGTAAATTTAAAAATGTTTTGGTTTCATATATTAAATTTGTCGAAGTTGATCGACATAAAATTAAAGTATTAGGTGCCGTATCATTTTTAAAGCCATTATAGATCTGCATAGTAAACTAATCTTTATGTTTAAGTGATATATGGCCTAACAGAGCACATGCTTATGACCATTTTAATTATAAAGATAGTGTATGATTGAGCGCAAATTTTAACCAGTTCAAGTTGTGCTCAGAGGAAGAGAGATACGAAGGTCAGTTAAGCTTTTCCTTGTACTCGAAAATCAAGGCTAAAAATCCATCAGAATTTTTATAAACAGAGTCACTTCTTTTTTAACTGAAGCTATTATTAAGCTTCTCAGAAGTTGCTATTAACACTTAACAAACTAATGATGCTATCTAACTATGCTAATAACATATATAAGGATTGCCACATATAATAACCACGTCTAGAATACTTTTATGTAACCAATCCAAGAAATTGAAGAAAATCCCTCTTTTCTGGGGGAGTGATATCTAAATATCTAATCAGCTGTTCACAACAGTGTAAAATCAGATTAATAACCTTTTTTTTANCAGAAGTTGCTATTAACACTTAACAAACTAATGATGCTATCTAACCATGCTAATAACATTTATAAGGATTGCCACATATAATAACCACGTCTAGAATACTTTTATGTAACCAATCCAAGAAATTGAAGAAAATCCCTCTTTTCTGGGGGAGTGATATCTAAATATCTAATCAGCTGTTCACAACAGTGTAAAATCAGATTAATAACCTTTTTTTTACATTTTCAAAAAAAAAAAAAAAACTGTATTATATGACAAGACCAAACAGTCCAACACATGATACAGAGACATCCCTCTCTTCCTCTCTTTGAGGATTTCCTAAAGCAACCAGCAAAGAACGTAGGAAACTTTTTTCAATTGCCAAATTCCCCTTCCAAGCAGATTCCCTCGCCATATTACATTTAAACATGAACCTATTTGTAAACTGCAAAATCACTGCTAGTTTGTGCAGTCGAATCCATGACAAACAGAAAGCCAGATTACTAGCACCAAAAATAACAAGATTCCAAGAACAACCAATTTGATTTTCATGTTCTGATACCACATTTTCCTACGAACTTGTGTTCCTTGCTTTTTGAACTCTTGTGCCTGAAAATGAGGATTGTCCTTCAGCCCTTGAAAGGTAAGGCTCATAAGAATAGTTGTCTAAACTTAGTCAACTTACCTGTGAGCGTAGTGTCTCCGTTTTGTCAGCCAGAATAGTTAGGTTTTCTCCCCTATCAAGAGCCTGAAAGCATGTATATATAGTTGAACAACCAAGCATAACGTAGTCCGGTTTAACATACTATATGAAATGCATCCAACTACAACAAAACTTCAAACAAGACAGCAATGGTGATACGTGCAAAGAGGACAATGCATGGACAAAATTTCAAGGGTGATCGAGATCTTTGAGGCTTTGACAAGTCCTATTTAACTCATGTAATGTACATCTAAATATTTTTAACTCTGAACAGACCGCTTAGAGTTGATATTAAAACCTGCAGAGTGTAGTAATATTACTGATTACAAGCAGTTAGTGATTTAGTAGTATAATTGAAGAACTGTGGGAAGAATCATTAACTTCATTGCAAGGCAAAACTAAAATTTTAGCAGGGAGTGAAAGGGGAATATAATTGATTGGCTAACTAAATTGAATTTTCTTCAATAATTTCAGCTCTTGAAAGATTCTGGGAAGTGTAAGGAGGCAGGCAGAAAGAGATGTCAAACATCCACCCACTCCCAAACGGCAAAAGTTACAGCAAAGCCGTCAGTAACAGACATCATAAAGGCTTACAAAACCAAATTATGCAAGTAAGACTAAAGAAAAATGCACCAGGAAATTGTTGAATATCAGAAAAAAAATTCTACAGCTTACTCAAGCACAGTTACCTTGTCAATATTCTCTAACATTATACTTTTAACTTCCGAAACTTGAGCCTTCACTTTTATCAGCTTTTCAATCTCTTCAGCATGGTCGATGATATACTTCATGTGCTCTTTCATAACAGTTCTGCAAATGTATACTCATATCAGTTTGCCTTTCTATACAAGTTTTCTATCCATGCATTGTGATATCAACAAATTAATTAAGGACTTGATAGAAATGACTATACCCAAACTCCTTGTTGAGACTTTTGGCAATAGCCGTATCTGCTTTTCCACCACCATATCTCTTCTTAAAGTCTGCTTTCACACGTTCTAGGAAAGCAATAGAGATCTGCTTGCTAACTGATTCTTTTGCAACAACGCAGTAAGCTGCAACATACAAAAAACGTAGGTTACAACATATAATTTATTGAGATCCTTACAAAAATGCAACCAAAAGATTAAATTATTAAGTTTGGCAGTTTGGCTTAAAAACCAATGAAATTCAAATATAAATCTACAAAGGATGCACTCCTAGCTGAATGAACAAAAGGTTAGGCACCACTATTTGGGAAGTATCATTGCATTGGCCTGTACCATTACTTTATCGTTGCTCGTCAATTAAGGGGCACACATGCAAAGACCCACTGACCATGTCACCTTGTGCATCCTGAGATCAAGCTACGAAGTATCTGAATGTCAACTTATATTATCAGAGCACTACAGCAACTTCACATGATGCCTTGATTAAAAGACTTATGTTGCATGACTTTCCAAAGGAATACAAAAATATTAAGGTGTTCCTTCGGGATCCCTGAGAAACTCAGGTTCAAAGAAACAGGAAAATAATGAAAGAGGTGTTCCTAAGAGGAAGTCACGACACAAAAATATTGTCAAAGCAGGTATTTCTATTGTGCCTACAGTTTAATGAGGATAGAAGAAATATACCCGGTTCTTCATAGAAAAAAATCCAATAGCACGATGTTTAAGAACCCCTTTCTCTCTTATTATATTTACACAGTCCTAAAGAACCCCTCTGACCTGACCTCAAGGCTAAAAAGACCTAGTCATATTTATCACAAATGGCATAAATTATATCTTTATCCGTTAAAATATACAACCCAGCAGGAAGATAGTCATAGTTGGAAATTGAAACTAGATTTATTGAAGAAACCATAAAAGAAAAAGAACATTTGACCATAAAAGGACTTCAAACAGCAATGAAGGACTAAGTACCACGTGTCTGAATAGCGATAGCTTGGTTTAGCAAAAAATTGAGAAAAATTTTCAAATTAACACAAATCAAAATGAAGATACTTAAAAGAAGACAGAAAATAAGAAATAATTCAAACAAATACATTGATAATCAAAATAATATAAAATAGAATATGAAAATTTCCAATTTGTATGCGCCTAAAATAATTTACGAGACCATAAAAGGAACAAAAACATGGAACAGAGCAAAGACAACTTAAGCAGGAAACGAGAAGAGAGTATAGGAAGCTCCAGTAGCTTGTTTAGGCGGGAAATTGAGAAAAGAGCCTTGGCCACATGGGAACATGACTTTGTCATTATTTCAACAGTCTTAAGAACCTCTCTAACCTTGATGCCAAAGAGACAAAGTCATAGTTATACAAATCACATAAATATACAAAAAAGGTGGGATGGCAGTCATAGTTGGAATTGCATGGTTATATATTAGAGTTTCCACACAGTTTCTGCATGTGCTAAACAAATTTACATCTTCCATAAACTCTAATTATTTGACCCAGCACAGAATAAATGATTTGTCTAAAATACCCTGTGACTATTGCGGATGGAGCCTAAGCCAACATATGCTGGGCCTTGGCTTGTAGAACCCTTGGTTTTCATGAAACAAAACTCATTCATCAAGACAAGCAAAATTTAAGCCCAGTGATCAGCTATGAATGCTTCTTGATATCCAAACAATTATGTGAACTTTACAACATAATTATTTGAACAACTAAGCATACTTGATAAGCAAATGTACCTATGTTCAGCTAGATACCCAAAGAACCATAGAACACTTCATGAAGTACAGACAAAATTAACCGAAGGCAATCACTGCCTAAAATGTTATGAATAGAGAAAAAGGAGAAGGGGAAAACTAAACTTCCTTCTACCCATAGAAAACAGAGAAGTCACAAGTCAGCAGTTAAATCATTAATTGAGTGACAAAACCTTGATTGGACCTTAAGAACCCGAATTCTGTTTCTCCCCATTCCTTGGTTTTCCTCAGCAATCACATAGACAACAAACAAAATCTAGCACGGAACCCGTTAAAAGTAAATAAAACCCATTATGCAAAATCAATTCAAAAATTAAATAAAACCCAGAAAATGAAATCTTGATGCAAAGTTAATGCACCTAAATTATTCAACATCCATTTCAAGACTAGATCCATATCTTCAACTGGCAATTCACCTAGCATTCTACTTCAGTTTACGTGAAGCTAGAGAAAACTGGTCACAGAAAAGCAAAGGAGACAAAATGTTACAGAAAGCAAGAGATCAGAGTACTGTAGGATTACCATAACCATCTTCGACTAGAAAATTGAAGGTGTGGTGGTCACAACTGTAGGTGAACTTGTTATTGGAGGAAGGGAGTTTCTGGAGACACTGAGCAGCAATCGCTGGGAAGTTCCCAGTGAACTCGGTGTACTCAGCTAAGACCATAGTCCCCCGAGCTACGAAGCTGTATATAAACGACTCCTGACTCATTGCTCCAGCAACTGAGGCTACTCGTAACTCAGAGAGGGGGAGAGAGAGAGAGAAAGACACAGCAAGAGAGCTTGGTCTGAGTTCTACGTTAGCAATTTCTAGACCCCGTTTGGCTTATTTTCTTTGTTACGAAGAAAGAATTTTTCTTTTGTTGGGAATTTAATTAAAGAATCCTCCAATTATAACTCACAAGGCAGCTTCCAAAGCGTGAAGAAGAACGAGCCCTTGATTAGGAACGATGTCGTTTTCTCATGGAAATATAATTTATTAATTATGAAATTTGCAAATTGGGTTTTCCTTTTTTGGTTATTTTTAGACTATAATGATTGACTGTCTGTTGACGGAGTGATGTAAGAAACTGAGTCCAAAGCAAAGGAAAATAAGCAATGAATAAGTGTGAAAGAGATTCATCGGGATTTTCTTTCGGCGGTGTTTTAATTTTTTGTAAAATAAATAAATCCAGTTGGATTAAGCAGACAATTTATGATTATTAAACTTTTAAAGAGTATGATTAAAGTGAAAGTAGAAGGAAACTGTCTGCTTTAACTTTTTCCATGCTTTGATTGATTTTTCTTTTCTCAAGCCCACCAACTTATTATTATTCAGGAAAAGTCCTAAAAATTTTTTTGAACTATACTCTTATTATATTTTATTCTTCATACTTCAAAAACGTAGGAAAGACCTCCTTAAACTTTTAAAATGTACATTTTACTCCAACGACCCTAACATCCGTCCATTAATGGACGGAAGAAGAGATTTAAAAATTATAATTTGACCTCAAAACTCTTTGAATATTACTTTTTGACTTCACTTTTTATAAATTTATTTTTATTTATATCCCTATAAAATTACACTATGGCCCAGATTAATCACATTATGTGCACATTAATGGACGGACGTCAGGGTCAGAGGTAAAGTGCACATTTTAAAAGTTCAAGGAGATCTTTCCTACGTTTTTAAAGCATGGTGGGTAAAGTGCAACAATAGCATAGTTGAAGGGGTTTTTAAGACTTTTTCCTATTATTTATTTGCATGCTTGAGGATATTCTCATTTTATTTCTTTATTATTTTCTTACTTTTTTCTTTAATAAGATTAGGTGGGTTTAGATTTAGAGATTGAATGCCTTAAAATCCTTTTCTTTCCGTTGAATTAAAGTTCTTATTTGAGAATGTGACTAGATTAAAATAGTGGTAAGCTCACCCAAATGCTTCGAATATATATATATATATATATATATCACTGCAAATGTGCATAAATTTTTATAAAATGAAATGTCATGGTTTATATTTCAAAAAGGTATATCAATTAGTTTGTAGTTGAATAATATTGAAGCCATTTTTAAGACTTGTGAATTTTGTGTTCAAATTCAAAATCGTAGCTAAAATATCTAAAAAAATATATTTCAAAAATGTATAATATTGAATTACTTATCAAATTTTTTTTATATATATAATTCGTATTTTTTAATTGATGTTTAAGTGTTTTTTCAAGCATTTGCAAAGACAATAATACAAAGAGATAGATAAGAGGCCGGGGTAGCAGGGAGCAGGAATTGAGAGGATTGGGGGACGGATGATATATATTTTACTTAGAGCTATTATACTCTTTTCATTATGAATATAACTTATGACTCATGTATTATCATCAACACATTTATTTATTTTCACAAGTTAGCACTTCTTCATTTGATATATATATTAAACTAATAAATTACAAGTTAATTATTATTATTAGAGAAAATTATTGTTTAATTTTAAAAGTTTTTAAAAAAATTATCACTATATATATCTCTAAAAAAAAGTTTTTACTCTGTAAGTAAGACTATTTATAGTCATTATATTTATTCTCTCTCTTTTATTATTTTTTTTGTTCTCTTCTCTTTTTTCATGGGTCTGATTTATCTATTTAATTAATTGTCCATACATGACACATATTTGCAATTAGTTTAGCTCTAAACATGAAGGGCTTTTCAATTTTACTTGTTTCATTCCGTATGAAATATTTAAAATACGCTTTAGTATTATGTGATTATTCAATTTAGTTTGAAATGTAATAGTTACATATGACATATATGTAAATAGAGTAATCATATAACATCATAGGATAACTATATATAGGGAAAAGTTCAAAAAATTTCCTTTAACTATGCCATATGGGCAGTTTACCCTTAAAACTTAAAAAACGTATGAAATATTTCATTGAAGTTTTAAAATGTGCACTTTACCCTCAAGACCTTGATGTCTGTCCATTAATGGACGGAAAGTGACATGTAAGTTGCACGTGAGTTCTTTCCTTCTTCTCCCTCCATGCAGAGTTTTTGAAAGAGGAAAATTCATTGAAATCCCTATAAATTTTGCATGATTGAAGAGGAAAGACAATATACATTGTTCGAGGTTGCATTGAAGTGAAATTTGTGTATCTATTAAATTGGTGGCTGCTATTTGTTGTAGGGAGTGATTTGGGTTGTGAGATTTCTTCTTTAATATTATTGAGTTCCATTAGAATATTGAAGAAGAGATTAGAAGCATAACCTTAGGGGTTTCAATTCTTTAAAGATTTTGAAGCTACTGTTGCTATTTTCTAAGATTAAGCCTTCGTGAACTAGAGGAAAAATAAGTACCGCTGCTGTTACCTTTCACTTTTCATGCTTCATTTTGAGATTCAATCTTAAAACAATAGTAAAATATTGTTGTAAATTTCACAAGCTTTAAAATGATATGTAATTTATAAATTTTAGTTGAGAAATAAGAAAGATATAAAGAGAACCTGAATGGATTTGAAAACGGATCAACTTCTGAAAATAGATACCCGCTAAAGGTTGAAGATGACAAATTTTGAATATTACTATTTAGCCCTGACAAATGTCAAATATTACTTTTTGGCCCTAATTTTATAATTTATTTTTATTTATACCCTTGTAAATTGTACTATGACCCTGATTAATTACATCACGTGCATAACATGTACTCCTTTCCTTCTATTAATGGACAGACGTCAGAGTCTTAGGGATAAACTACACATAGGATATAGTTGAAAAAGTTTTTTGAATTTTTTTCCTATATATATAAGTAAAATAATCATATATGTTGATATAATAACCACAAAATACCAAAGAGTATTTTGTGGATTTAACACGATATAAGATAAATCAAATTGGAAATCTTTCATACTTAAAACTAAATGATTTTTTCTTTTAACTTTTGAAACTAAACAATAATTTTTTATTTATTTACATATATATAGATAGAAAATTATTTCATGAAACATCAACAAAGAGAATCCATGATCAACTAAGAACTACAACTGATAGGCAAAACAAACGTGAAATCTGATAGAACCAAACTACAAGGCCTGAAATTGAATGTATTCATCATGATTATTTACTGCCTTCCTGATCACATCAACTACAAACCACATGCAGTTTTCCATTGAATAATTGATTTAATTCCAAATCCTCCAAAGCAAATAGATGCTCATCTCATTTCGTTCATGTTGCGCAACACACACTAATGACATGTTCCCACCGTGACCATAACGATCGAGATTAAAGAAAAATACTTTATATTTCTTTAACAAAGAAAATATATAGTATATCTTCCAGAAATCTAAACTTTGACTTCACTCTTTAATAAGTGCCCCCACTCCCCCACTAATCTCAAAAATGTTTGGCAAATATTCATATAATAATAATAATAATAGATAGATAGATTTACCATCTAAAATCTATATATAATAATAAGAAATTTTTTTTGGTACTTAAAAAATTATTTTTAAGTTTTAAAACTTAGAATAAAAGATGTAAGGGTACAAGAGAGATAAAATTTTTAATCAGTTATCTAACTTATCTGGTTAATTGACTATAATATTCTAAGTATTATGTGATTATTTAGTTAATACATAAAATTATTTTGTTTATATTTAAATATAATAATTATATGTAATAAAAAATAATCATATAAAATTAAGAAATATTTTGATGATTCACTCAATAGAGTAAAAAACCTAATCCCTTCCCAGTTCCTACTCTAAAATATTTTTATTTTTAATTTTTGGATGTGAAGTCTAAAATCTTTTTTAGAATAACTCTCCAAAAGAAAATAACTAGAGCGACTGTGACGGTCCGCTGTGTACTCATCGTTATTATTGCGTGGCTTATATTATTTGTTCGTTGACTACGAAGATGATAAATAACGAGAGTTGATGGTCAAGTGTTCCCAGACATACGTGAGCTCTTGTCTATGTCAGTGAGTCCGCTCCTAGCAGCCAATTAAAAAAATTTCAGATCCAATCATATTTTCACACCAAATGGAGCTACCTCCGTAGATTACTACTTCCATGACGTAACGGAAGAAAAATACCGCACAGTTCCATGGCGCCAACGGTGGTGGGAATTCGGAATTCGAGGTAGTAATTTTTTAGAGTAAAGAAGTCATTTGGATCCTTACACAAAATTATTTAGATATTTATAAAATTTGTTGTATTACATAAATATTTTAATATTTATTTCGTTAATTACTTAGATCACGTTTCACCAAAAATATGTCATAAATCACCAAAACGGCAACGTATGAAGGAGTTATCGCCATCTTGTCCAGAACCGTTGTTTCCTGCACCGACAATGGTGGGTCAAACCTCCCAACAAAGTGCTCCTAGTCGTAATTACAACTTACAAGTTTACCTTTTCCATTCCATTTTCTCTTTGATTCTCTCTCTGTACAGGACCAAAACAAATGAACAAAACAAACACTCAAATATCTGATAATCCCCAAGCCCAGTTGTAAAAGCCATTTCTTTAATCCTTTTCGAGAAAAAAAGACAGCACAGAGAATCAAGACCCAGAATTCCCTGTCATGGTGAAGGTGAATCCAAGGAAAAAGTTTCAAACTTTCTTCCTCCCATTCTCACTCCCATTTAGTGTCGTCTTCTCTTTCTCTCTGTAACTCCCCCATTCCTTCCATGGCACTCTGCAATTTCTTCACCCTCTTCTTCTTCTTCCTCCTCTTCAATTTGGCTCTGTCCCAACGAGGTTCCACCGTTCAATCAGACAGAACATTGGACTGTACCGACCGTTGGATCCACATTCGGAGGCTACCAACACGGTTCAACCTCGATCTGCTTGCGAATTGCTCTGAATACCCACTTTTCGATAACTTCTGCCCCTACTTAGCCAACCATGGCCTTGGCCAGAAGACCCATAACCGCTCTTACAGTTGGTACCGCACAGACGCTTTGATGCTTGAACTTATCTTCCATCGCCGAATGCTCGAGTACCCATGCCTCGCAGAAGATCCCAATTTTGCCGACGCCGTTTACCTCCCCTACTATGCTACCCTTGATGCTCTGCGATACCTCTATGGCCCTGAAGTTAACTCCAGTGCAGAGCATGGGCTCGAATTGTTCGAGTTTCTGCAAGAGGACGAACCCAGAATCTGGAAACGGCATCTGGGTCATGACCATTTCTTGGTTATGGCTCGCCCCGCTTGGGATTTCTCGCAACCTTTGGAAAACGACCCATCCATTTGGGGAACTTCGTTTCTGGAGTTGCCAGAGTTCTTCAATGTCACAGCTTTGACATTAGAGTCCCGTGCTTGGCCATGGCAAGAGCATGCCATCCCTTATCCGACGTCGTTTCATCCGCCCAATCTCGCACTCTTGGACTCATGGCTTCAGCGCGTTCGCAAGTCAAAACGCTCGGCGATGGCGATTTTCGCCGGCGGTGGAGGGGTCTCTGCCACGCCCAATATCAGAAGAAGCATTAGGAAAGAATGTGAGAATACCACTGGGAATTCAACCAGTTATGGAGGGTATGTGAAATTGTGTGAGATTGTTGATTGCTCTAATGGGATCTGTGAGCATGACCCGATAAGGTTCATGAGGCCAATGTTGCAAGCAAGCTTCTGTTTGCAGCCTCCGGGGGATACTCCAACTCGTAGGTCAACTTTTGATGCGATCCTTGCTGGGTGTATACCAGTTTTCTTTGAGGAGCAATCCGCTAAATCACAGTATGGGTGGCATTTGCCAGAGAATGAGTTTGAGAGCTTCTCTTTGTTTATACCAAAGGAGGAAGTGGTGTTCAAGGGAATGAAAATTTTGGATGTGTTGCGACGGATTCCAAAGTCTAGAGTTAGGAGAATGAGGGAGAAGATTTTGGAGTTGATACCAAGGATCTTGTACAGGAAGCACAATAGTTCACCTGGTTTGAGTGCCAAGAAAGACGCATTCGATATTACAATTGATGGTACATTGAAGAAGATTCAATCAAGGCTTGAGGAACTTGCTTTAGCTCAGTGACCTCATCTGTCATTCTTCTGTTCACTGTAATTATAATTTTTGTTGCTTCTTCTTGCTTTAGTTCATTATGTTTACTATAAATTCAGAATTGAGTTAGAGCATTTGTATTTTGTTGGCAATAATATGTCAATAGGTCTTGCATGATTAAATAATGATACTGTTGTTTTGAATTATCTTCCTAGAGTTTATCAAAGAAAAAACAATCCTCAAAGTAAAGGATGCTGCAGATGCATCCAATAAATGACAGAGAAGAAAGAAAGAAAGAAAGAAAATTCAGGGTTTGGATAACTGGACTTGCTTATAAGGTTTGTTCTTCATTGGTTGGTGATATGAAAGAGAAGGTGCCATCCCCATCTAACGATTCTGAACCTGCTGTCTCCTTGACAGAGAAGGGGCTGGCACAGAAGCTAGAATTGTTACTGGTTCGTGTTGCAGAAACCTATCTTTAATTTCATTTTGATGTTCTGCCTTTGAATGTGTTTGCCACCATTACATTTCCATGAAACAAATTGTTTACTTAATTGCTAGCTGCTTATAATATAGTCTAATGATAAAATCTGATATTTTACTTATATTAGCCACTTTATGGAAGTGTAACTACTAGTTTTCATTTGTATGAACATGGTTTGTGTAGAGTTCAATTATGAAAATTAATGGCTTTTTATTGTTTGATTGTCCAATTGATTTTGTAGGGTCAATTTACCGCTCAGGCATCATGCAATGCTCCTCAGCAGAAAGCTTTAGATGCCTAGATGCACAAAAAGACCAAATTGGGAGAATGTATCTACTACGGATTAGATCATGTCTTCTATCATCAGTAAGCACGAATCTGTATAGTATCACAAGATTTTGGTTGTCTTTGAAATTTTATTTATGTACATATTAGGAGCAGCTTAATGGTTGATTAATCAAACCTTTTAAGCCTTATATAGATCTATGAGATTGCATGCAATAGGCATTTCTGAAATGCTTAAATATGAACAATAAATTAAGCTCTATAAATGTGATGTTCTCAGTAGTTTCCGATTTTCATTTAGCCAAAGGATAGCAGTTAGTATAAAAGGAAGTAATATACTCTTCACTACTTTTGCCAAGTACATCTGGACAAGCTTGGAAACAGAACATACTTTTGAGCATTTACCATACTCTAGGCTAGGCTATTTTCCCATGCATGGGGTCAAACTTGCATCTAAAAGAGAATAGAAATTGAAAGAGATTCACCAAACGCCGAGTGGCACTAAGGTTGTCCTCAGGGCTTATAGATTTGGTGTTCGAATTCAAAGTTGTTACCAAAAGTTAAAAAAAAAATAAAAAAAATTGAAAGAAATTCTTATAATGCCTTTCANAAAAAAAAAAAAAATTGAAAGAAATTCTTATAATGCCTTTCATTTCTTATTCATATTGATGGAGGCTGCAAAATGCAAATACCTGTGCTCGTAGGCTCCAGAAGCATGGTATCTTTGCAAAATGAGGACTTCAACACTTATAAAGAAATTCCACACTTCTGAAGGAAAACCGAAATTAAACCGGGCCGAATTGAGTAGGCTAAAACGACATTCTATTGGTTATTTTGAAGTGTTCTTTTTTTGAAATAGCTAAAATTGGTTCAGTTTTTGGCTTTCTTCTTGTTTAAATTTGGAAAAGTGGCTTGTGCAAATTTTTTTGGCAAAAATTGACAAAATTGAACTAAATTGGTTCGGTTTTATTCTTAAAATTTTGAAAAATTGAACCGATATGATTTAGTCGGTTCGGTGTCGATTTGGAACCAGATCGATGACACCCTATTTGAAGAATTACATGCCTATCACAATGTAACTGTTAAAATTTTCATTTTTTTTTTCAATTTTTAACTCCATTATTAACTCGTTTTTTATTTTCTAAATCAATCAAATTAACGCTCGTTTAGTGTATATATCACTTCTAGACTTCTAGTACAAGTAGAAGCGGGGCATACACTCNTTTGGCTTTCTTCTTGTTTAAATTTGGAAAAGTGGCTTGTGCAAATTTTTTTGGCAAAAATTGGACAAAATTGAACTAAATTGGTTTGGTTTTATTCTTAAAATTTTGAAAAATTGAACCGATATGATTTAGTCGGTTGGGTGTCGATTTGAGGTGTAAACTAGATTGAACCAGATCGATGACACCCTATTTGAAGAATTACATGCCTATCACAATGTAACTGTTAAAATTTTCAATTTTTTTTTCAATTTTTAACTCCATTTTTTAACCATTATTATCTCGCTTTTTATTTTCTAAATCAATCAAATTAACGCTCGTTTAGTATCACTTCTAGACTTCTAGTACAAGTAGAAGCGGGGCATACACTCAACGTTTGCGTGTAAGAAAAAAAAAATTATAAAATAAAAAAGTAAGACATTTGATGGTTAAAAGAGAAGAGTTAGAGGGAAAAAAATATATGGAATAATAGAATGGTTAAAAGAGGAGTTAAAAATGACAAAAAAGAAGAGTGAAGTGAGAAAATAGGATTTTATTTACTTAAAAGATAATTTTATTAGTTTTATAATTACGTTTGGAAATTGATTTCTCTCATTACTTTATTTAGTAAATATTATTTCTTTTCCTTTTCTCCAACTAAAGTTTTATTTATTTTCTTTGGAATAATAATAGTGACATAGTCCTTGGGCGCGTAAAAAGATATGTTTAGCTCTAAACGCTGAGACTATAAAAAATTCGAAAGTTAATTATCTTACGATTACAACCAAAGTTCAAAAGTCAATTCTTATATATATATATAAAAAAAAGTTTATAAGCCAATCTGGAATAATAGTAACAGGGTGGTTCTAGCAGATATGGTAGAAAGATACCTAGGTATGAGTAAAAAATAAAAAAATAAATAAATAAATAAATAAATAAACAAAATATTATACTAATAAATAAATAAAAATGGACCGACCTAAATATAAATGCAAGATCTGGTTCCAAGTTACATCACTCACTGCTCACAATTTGGCCTTATCCCGCCCAAACCCATTTCCTGTCATCAGTTTTCAAATTTTGAGTTCGTTTATTGTTTTCTCACTTTACCATTTCAACCTCTTCTTCTCCGATAATTTTACAACGTTGTTCCAGAGTTCAGACCACACTCAGAAGCAAAACCCTAGGAATCATTAAACTTTTTCTCGAATATTTGGATCAGATCCTTGATGGCTAGCTCTGATTCCACCGCCCCTTTGGCCCTTGTCTCTTCTGTGAGCTCCTCCTCCTCCTTCTTTCAATTTCGATCATTTTCAAATTCTGGGTATTAAGATTAGTCTAATTTCTATTTCTTTAGAACTCAGTGGTTTTTTATCTTATTAGGGAGTATTAATCATCTGATCATTTGGTTTTCAGAAGAAGGAGAACGTGACTCCGATTGCGTCGAAAATCACTGTAAGCTTTTCTATTTTCGATTGCTTTTTCAATTAGGAAAGAAACCTATTTCTTAATTTATTATGGTTGGGTGCCCAGAAATTTTTAGAAAACAAAACATCGTAAATATGTCGAAAGTGGAAATTCCTGGGTTTAATTTTAACGTTGCTATATAGCTTGTTGGAACCAAAAACAAGTTTAAAGCTATGTAGCTTGGTTGGATTTCAGTCTCCCCCATCCTTCAAGGGGAGATAAATCCAAAAGTACACGTGAGGAAGCGTTTTGTGTTTCTCTTGAAATTGTTGTGTTTCTTCTCAGGAGCTAAATGAATCAAGGACCGAGCTCTTAAGCAGAATTCAAAGCTTGAAACAGGTGAAATTTATCAAACATTTTTTTCTTTATACACAGTACTGTTATGATTTATTGATTTTACACACACAAGCTCACTAATTCTTCCTGCTTTGTGCATTTCGATTCTGACCACTGGTGGATTTTGTGTTTATGTTTTTGTCTATTCCTTTTTTCTTTTTTTTTTTAAATTTTTTTCCTGGCCACCAGGATTTGCAAAATTGGAGGACAAAGTTAGACACACAAGTGAAGGTCTACCGTGATGTAAGTGATGATCAATATCTCCAAAACACTGCCTTATAGGGCGGAGAAAAAAGTGTTCATATTACTGTTTTTGTATTGGCTTTGCATGTTGTGCAATGGTTTATCTTCAGGAATTAACTAATAGCTTTCTAGTCTTCTAATCTTTTAATAGTTAACTGTTTCGTTTATTGCGTCTTATCAAGTGTCTTTAAGGCGCTGATACAAAAACTGTCTGATATATAATTCTTGCTTTTTTGGGCAATTATTAGAAGATTACATATTGCCTTTAGTCACATGTTGATGCATTCATTTATGTTTGCACTAGCTCTGCCTTGTAAATCTTTTTTTTTTTTACCTGGTGCTGATTTGGGATTTGGCCTATGACATATGTCAAGATTGTCCGACAAATTGGTTTACTGCAAAGTTCATATCACCTGTACTTATGGCAAGAGAATTAACGCATTAAGGTGTTGATTCTGCTCAAAGGAAACCTTTTAGGCTGTTATGTTAAAAGCCTTTAGCTTCATTATTGTCGTTGTTATACTGAACAAAGACTGCGTTTTGTTTTATTAAGATATAAAACTGTCCAGATCTCTTGGGCAAGGATGTTTCTGAAGTAGGAAAGACAAGAGTAACTATAGTGAAAGAAATTTTACCAGATGAAACAGCTAGCCCATTTAGAATAGTTGGTTTCCATGTGAGCAATAAGTGTTGGTACTAGATAGATATATATATCTACGGTAGATGTGAATAGATTACATATTGATATCATATCCTCCTTAATAAGTTAAGTCTGTCTTAGGATATAATAGGTACTGCTGCCATGTAATCTTGACATATGAAATGCTTCTTTAGTAGTAGCAAATGATGCTGGAACTCTCTGTGTCCTCTGTTCAATTTTGGGGATAAATGGTGTAGTTCTGGCGTTAGATTGTGGTTTATTTGAATTCTAGATGATGGCTGTGTTTAATGCACAGTTTCTTTGAAGTTAGAAAGTTTGACAGAAACTCATACTTTTGACACCCAGAACTGAATAACGACTCACTAAAATCTCTAATCTATTATACATACCAATAGATAATTATAAACATGGAATTATGCAGGGTGACTGCCATAGTAAAATAAAGGACTGTCCTTACCTCATATTTGTACATCTTTGCATTACGCTGAGTTGTCCAGGTCCTATTTGTATTATCAGCTTACAAAATCTTCTCATAATGTGATCATAAGAATTAATATGCAAGTAATAGGTCCAATTTCTTTATTGTGTCTCTCTTATTTGTTTTTGTTGGTTATTATCTTAACTGTGCTCTTCTTCTGTAAATGCTTCAGAGATTATGTTAGCATTGAATTCTTGCTTAATGTATGTTGTGATTTTTTTGATAGTGCCACTCTCAATGCATTGTCTTTGGTTCATGCAGGAGCTTTCAGACCTGAAGAAAACACTCAATGATGAAGTGGATCAACTTCGATCAGTAAGATTGCATTTAGCTTTTTTCTCAACTATTGTCTTTCAATTCAAAATTTTCTTATGTAAAATTTGTTCATGAAATCAAAACTAGGAATTTCAAGACCTGAGGAGCACCCTTCATCAGCAACAAGAGGATGTAACTACTAGCTTAAGAAACCTGGGGGTAAGTCTTTGGGAGGATTAATTTGCTCTGCATTTCCTGGGGTTATCTTTAATATTTTCTTCCTAATTTTATGTTATACTTCAATTAATAAGTACACCAAGATTAATGAATGCTTTGCAGCTTCAGGATGTCTCAGGAGATAGCAAGCACCCTCAGTCACAAGAGACTAAGATTGAAGAAATTGACAAGGAAGAGCAGCAGGTTTTGCCCAAGGAGGATAATGGTAAAGTAGCTGAAGAGTAAATGGGTTGCAGTATGAAGTATTTGCAACTATTAGTGTAATACCCTAGAAGGAGATGCATGATTTTCTGTCTATTTGTATTGTTAGTTCTATGTAGTGTTTGTCAAGTGAGAATGGATTCTTCAACCTGGTCCTTGAGGATAATAGAGAGCTCATCTAAATGAATTAATGCTAAATTTTGCTGATACCCCTCATTATGCAATCCATATTTACTAACAGATTATAGCTCTAGATGGGCATAATGCCAACAAGGATGTCTGTGGCATGAACCCATTTACTTCTTTATGGAATCACCTAGGCTTTTGATTGAAAGCATTTCCCTCCTGTTGTTGTTGGTCGTTACCCCCCTCTCTCTCTCCCCCTCTTTCTCCTTTCTTTCTTTTGCCTTAGTTACCTTTGTTTGCTGCTGTACCAATCATAGAACCCTTGAACCTTTAGTAGATATGCAAGTTGCAACGAACCATTAGGACAAAGAAAAAACTAGTACATCTAAATTTAATTGAATCATTTAAACTTTGACTAGACCTATTTAAATTTTTTTCATACTGTTCTAGGAATACTAACTCTGCAAATTTAAGAGTGATATATATATATATATTAGTGTGTATAAGTATTTTCCCTATTGATATTTTTTGAAGTGCACCAGAAGAAAGAATTATAGGTTTTCTTGTCTATCTTTAGGGGCGTTTGGTATAAATTTTTTTTTTAGTTTATTGAGAAACATAACTTCGGAAACTCAAATTCCTATGTTTGATATAAGGNTTGGTATAAAGATTTTTTTTAGTTTATTGAGAAACATAACTTGGGAAACTCAGATTCTTATGTTTGATATAAGGTTTTAAAAAAATATTTCTAGACAAATAAGATTCATGGAAATAGTTTTGGGGTAAGTTTTCCACAGAAAAAAAATTCCAAATATTATGGGAGAATGTGAGATTCTTAGATACATGTCATGAGAAAATTTATTAGACATAAAAAGACATATATACTCTTCATTAATAACATAATTATAATAATATTAAAATTAAAACAAATAAATAAAAAAGTAAATAAAACAAAATTAAATAGAAAACAAACAAATAAAAAAAAGTAAATAATACCAAAATTAAAAATTATTTTTTACTATGCTTAAGGTCTTCATTAGCCAAAAAAAAAAAAAATTCATAAAGAGTTGGGACAATACACAAAGTAATTGTTTTTCTTTTTTCGGAATTGATTCTGAGATTTTAGCCAATTGATTTTCTTCAAATATAAAAAAATTAACTCACACATACATTAGTGATAATGACAGTAATAAGAGAAATTATTTTGCTATGTCCACTCCAAAACATTAAAGCTACCAAAACATAACATGTACCAATAAAATTCAGATAATTAGCCAAAACATAACATGTACTAATAAAATTCAGATAATTAGCCAAAACATAAATGCAAAAGCTATGTTGCACAGGGACGGGGACGCTTCTCGCACCTGGTACGGGGACGAAACGTGAGTACCGCAATTTTTAAAAAAACAGAGTACGGGGACGCTACGTGTGTGTATATATATATATATATATATATATATATATA
>QAOA01007097.1:523320-562681 GCA_003255065.1 Cercis canadensis
GCCCCCCTTCCCTCCCTCCCTCTCTCTCTCCTTCTCTCTTTCTCTTCCCCTCTCTCTCAGCTGCGTTTCCTCCGCAGGGACGCGGTTCGCGTTTCTTTCCCGTTTCCGAAACGGGGACGTGGCCAAATTTGACGTCCGGTGCAACATTGTGCAAAAGTTATTTTTCTAAAACTAAAATTAGGTGTATTTTTGTAAAAATAATAAATATTCTTAAGAAATATGAAATATTGTTTCACATTCTAAAAAATGTTTAAGATCAATGAAACATAAATTGAAACATTCATAAAAATCACATTCACATGAACAAAATTTTTAAAAATAATATTTTTTGAGAACAAAAAAAGAATTTGTATTCCAAAAGTCAACTAAATGGTTTGATTGATTTAACTTTTTTTTCATACACTTTTAAAACTCAATTTTTGTTCATTAATATAGTTGATACAATATAAATTTTGTGAAAATCACATTTGGGCTAAAAAAATTAAATAGATTCATATAACTTGAGAATGAGTTAATCACTTAATTGAATCAGCGTTGTGTAACACTGCAAGTCTAAATAATATGTTAAAAAAAAAATCAAGTCAAATCAATCAACACCTGGAGTAGGGTAGAAGTAGAACGACCCAAGAAATAAACAGACCGAGTTATGACATGTGAGCTCTTTCATCATTTAATGAATTTTCATAATGAAGTTTGTCTTTGTCAGTCGTTGGAGTGAAGTGTGAAGTAAATTTTCAAAGACATAGAAAACCTTCTGAAATAGAAGGCCTTTGGCTGAATTTATGATCCAAAAAAGGTTTTCATTCTTCTCTCTGTCTTGATGGCGAGTTTATCCAGTTTACCTACCATTATAACATCTTAAAGGCTACCCTTAATTCTCAAACCATGCTTTGGAAAAGTGCAATTTTAGGGTGAAATGGTTTAAATGTGGAGTGCTGCTTTAGTCTTGTCCTCATCAATTCTCCAATTTTCACCATGGAAAAAACCTGCAGCCACGGTACTATCTGACTTATTTCATGGCTGATTTCAGCATATAGGTGGGATTTCGTGGACCTAAAAATAATGCAATCATAGCCTCAATAATATCAGCTTTCTTACCACATGTGTGTGTACATGCCATACCAGAAGGTTGAGCTTGAATCCAATTCTTGGGTAAAAGCAAAAATTTTGACATGATTGTCTCTCATGGGAAGATTTTGTTTTAGAAATGGAAACAAAAACCTTCACCAACGATTGAACTTTGATGGGTCTTTGAATGTTGAAGTTAGTGATCTAATCTTCTAGTGGGTAGATATACAATTATTAGTTCAGATTAGACATTTTCTGCTCTAGATTTTGCTGCAGTCACTTCTCTTAGTGAATTACACCGCAGCAGGCTAGTCCTACTCCTAGCTTTTCTGGGTAGCAAATTGACTGAAGCAGGTGAAATTGAAGTGATTATTAACCAAACTGGTAGTATTGAAGAAGCCCTTTTGGTTCTGGTGAATGGTGATGTAGGGCATATATTCTTCACCTCCTCTTTCTCCAAAGCTTTGGCGCTTCTACCTTGTCCTTTACTGTTTCTTGGTTCTCCTATGCACCACTCCCTCAAGAAAAAAACTGTCTTTCCATTCTATTTGATTTTTCTTCCCAAGAAAGAAAAAAAGGTTGAAATTAGAGAGGAGAGTAGTATTACTCAATCAGTCAAAGCCTAGAAATTTAGTTATCATGTGTCCATTCATGCAAGGATTTTGTAGGAGCATTCTCTAGTAAAACTGGGATCCTAGTCCTAATCCAAATTGGGTCAATGCCCTTCACCTGCAATATAATTATAAGAACTTTCATTTCTCTTTCCTTTTTAAATTCTTGAAAGGCAAAGCAAAATTGGCCATGACAAATATAATAGAAATGATAACTAATTTAGTTAATCAAGTTACAATAAAGAATCTTACCAAGAAGAATAACAAACTACCTCTATCATGTGAAACAAAAGCTTAGTACATCAATAATGGACAAAAAACTAAGCAAAGAAATCAGATTCAGAACAATTATATTCTATAATATACAAGTGTCATTGGAAAAAAAAAAAGTAAGTAGTACCCTATCTTTATTTTTAATTGGGCTATACCTGTTTTGCATAGATGATAGGAAGACATCAGAAACTATAAGAATTCAAAAAACAAGATAGAATAATGTTCAATTGCAAAAGAAGGAAGCAGAGTGTTTTTCTGTCATTGTCACATTATACTTTGATAGCCATCCTGGCCTGCGCACTTTGCTCCCTTACAGAGTACATATCACAGAGTACATTCTTGGCATTTTCCCTCTTTTTTAAGCCCCACATTTGCACTTCCTCTGTTTTATTTCAATTTTCCATTCTATTCCTGCAAGCTCTCATAACTCACAAGCACTTTCCCTCTCTCTAATGGATGCAAAACCTTATGAAGCTGCTTCTGAACCTTTGAAGTATCAGGTGATTACCCAAATGGTTTTCTCACCCAAAAAATTAAACCCAGTTTTAAAAACTCAATCTTTCTTCTTAGAAACAACTATTTTTGTACACTAAAACTATGCTTTTCTCTGTTTCTCAGACATGGTTCTTGAAAGTTTCTATCCACTGTGAAGGTTGCAGAAGGAAAGTAAAGAAAGTCCTACAGAACATTGATGGTACTAACCTTCAACTTATTCCTTCTCTGTTTGCTTTTGGATTCGCTAGAACAGGGAATCGATTTCGAATTTTGTTTCTTTCTTTCTCCGTACCCTGTTTCTACAGGGCTTCTTCTTTCTTCTTTTTCTTCATGTTTCATGCATGGCTAGATTAAAAAGCTCCAACTTCATCAAGTTGACCCAAGACACTGTCATTTTCCTTTCATATTCTTACTGTTTTCTTAGCAACTAAACAGCAGTAGTACAGTGTATGTGCTCTGCTCTACTCTGCTTTTGAGTCTAACAGATAATTTTGGGTTAATCTGGTTACGTTTGCAGGTGTCTTCACTACAGCAATCGACCCAGAACAACAGAAAGTAACGGTCGCTGGAAGTGTTGGCGTTGAAACCCTGATCAGAAAACTAGTCAAAGCAGGAAAACACGCTGAGATTTGGCCGGAAAATGTCGTCAGGAAGGGGAAAAGCTCCGGCAGTGGAAAGAAAAGGAACGAACAAAGAGACCCAGAAAGCGTGGAAAAGAATCCCACTGAAGAAGCTGAATCCAACCTCAACTCTGAGAAAAACAGGGGAGCTGAAAGTGCTGGTAATTGTAATGGAGAAAACCAGAGCAGCAACTCAAAAATTGGCGGGAACTCGCAGGAAAAGTCTCCGGTTTGTAATCAGGCTCCAACAGCGGCGGACCAGAAGGGAAGTCAAAGTGAAGCAGCCGCCGGGAAAAGTGGCGGAGGGGGTTCTGCTAAAAAGAACAAAAAGAAAGCTCAGGGTGGCGGTAGTGGAAGCAATAGCTCAGGTTCAGCATCTAACAGTGCACCTGCATGCACTGAATCACGGGGTGCTGGCCAGGTTCGGGGTCAAGAAATGGGCCAAATGAATCATGGCCCAATACGTCAGCAATCATACACATACCCAGAAGCTTATTATCCTTCCATGGTGCATTTGGCAACTTACAACAGATTATATCCCACGGGAAGAATGGGTGGTCCTTCATATTATGTTCCACCATCACCGTACACGTGTGCAGGTCTAGACCAAAGCACTTACCAATTGCAATCAACACCATTGGCTCCCTTTGAGATTTTCAGTGATGAAAATGCGAATGGTTGTTTTATTATGTGAGGATTTGAAAGAGATGGGAATGTTGAATTTGCAATGACACTAGTGTTTTTTATGGCTCTAGATGGTTTTGTAATGCTAGTTTTGAAAGAGGGGCATTTTGTTATGTTCTTGGGAAGCTTAAACGTGCAGCTTTAGCTCATTCAGTTTTTGGACCAAATTGTAAATATTGCAGGTTTGCCTGTGAATGGATCTCTACTATCATGTCCTAATGTGACACTTTTTATATGGAAGAGGTTTTTTTAAATATTTTGTTATATTTTATATTATATAAAAATAATTAATGTGTGAATGACATATATATAAATTAATTATTTTAAAATTTATTTTAAAAATAAAATAAAATATAAAAATTACGTATATTTATTACGTTAATATAACGAGACATATACATATATTATCATAAAATTTTTGTTATATCTATATTACAATGCTATTTATATGATTTTTTTAATAGTTTAACTATAATTTTAAATTTAAATATCAAATTTATAAGTTTTATGTATAAATATAAATAATCTCTGCATTCACAATTATTTGTAACTATATAAGTGGGGTATTGAATTCTGATCAAATTATGTGTAAATAATATTATTGTGTATAATTGTATTAATGCTAGAGTTATGTAAGACTATAAGTAATATTATTGTATAATTTTTTTAAGTCAATTTATTTGAATTTAAATTACGTTATTTGAATAGTTGTAGAATTGTGAAAACGAGAATTGCTAAAGTAATTTTTTTTTTATTTATAAAAAGAGCATAATGCCATGAGAAAAAAGAAAAAATCTTAACTTTTTAATTTCCATGATCAAAGAATAGTGACATCTAATTGTGTGCAATATTATTTTTATATAAAAATGTGTACTACTCACGCCCATACACAATTAAATTTGAGTGGCATACAAGACACGTCAACATGGGTGCTGCAGTAGTTAGATCAGTTCTTATGATTTTCATATGAATGGTTTCTGCTTTTAGAGAATGAAATTGTTTACATGGTAAAAAAGAGAAAGCATGTATTGGGATGGATTAGGATTCAATTATATCATTTGAGTCATGTTATTTAAATTTAAATTGTATATTTCATTAAAACTTATTTTAATTATTAAATATTAATGTATTTTAATTATTTAAATATGTTTTAATAAAATAGACGGCTTATATCTCAATAATATGACTCAAATGATATAACCGAATCTAATCCGACAAATTATAAGCTCATATTCCGCTAAACCTTTCACTGTAGATCAAGCTCATATGCAAACGGGTAGTGGAATATACCATATCTAGAGAGGTTTTAGTGAGGAAATAGACTTTGGCTGCTTCAGTAAAATGGATACAATATCACATTTGCTTATTTTAATGATTTAAGAATTACAAGTTTATTGACAATAATAATTAATAATAAAAAAAAAAAAGTACAAGTATATTAGTAGTGATACAAAGTTGTAGAAGAAGAATCTGGGTTTTATCCTAAATGGACAAGAATACCCTCTGGCAAGGAAATGGAGGGTCTCCCTTCAAGCAGGTTTATAAGTAAAATAGTTGTGCTGTCTGGTTAGCAAATATGAGTCTTGGTTTTCAAAATTTAACAAACTCCAAAAGCCTAACGGCATTTGCTCTAACTACGAGGACACTTTTTGGTGGCTGGGCCGTGATTTATGGCCTCATTACTTTGCGGATTTTTGGCATGTCTTGGGTGTTTTTCTTGGAAGGGAGAATAGAAAATAACAAGAGGTGTGAAAATTATATGGGATTAAAAGGTTTTTTAATCTTTATTCTTTACTTTTTTAAGCTGTTCTTTTTAATATTATTTAATACTTAGAAGAGTGTGAAAAATAAAAGAACAATGCTACATAGTATAACATAAACCCTCTCAAAATGTTTCAACTTTCAATTATAGGGCTCAGAATTTGTGTTGTTTTACATGTACATGGTGACATCGGTGTAAAAAATGCTAGCAAAATTTAGTAATTTTCAAAATAAAAATAAGTTGCCTCCATTGTTAATTGATTGTCTCCTTTTTTTTTTTTTTTAAACCAAAACAAGTGCAAAATAATAAATTACTATTATTAAATTTTCAATTCAATGCAACCAATTGTTTTGAGTATATACCTATACACTAAACTATAAAATGCTAAGCATAAAAAAAACACTATATCCTTTTCCCTCACTTTTCTCCATTTCAACCAATTGTTTTGAGTCTACTTATACACTCAACCTCTAAAATGCTAAGCATAAAAGAACATTATATCCCTTTCCCTCACTTTTCTTCATATTTTGACTTATCTTAGGCCCAAAGTTTTATCCTTTATTGACATTCCCCAATTAGGTCAAAAGAGATCTTAATTTTATCCACCTTAAACCCAATACATTTAGTTGGAATAAATGTCAAGATTTGCTCATTCTGAGAACAAATTGTAGTGCTTGAATCAAGCAACTAGCCCATGAAGCCAACGATTCTAGTCACGAACAAAATGACAACATTAATATTAGCATAATTAAAGACCACTTTTTGTTTGCCAAATCTCATTAATTTTATGGCCACCCATTTCGGCATCGCATATATAATATAACTTGTCATGTTGTGAAGCTGAGATTTTGGTGTATTGTAAGCAAATAAGGTACAATTGAGCTTCTTCTTATCAATAATTTAAGGGATGTCCTGCTCCTGCATTCTGCAGAAACAAGTGGCAGAGAAGCATAAGTACACTCACAGTTCTAAATTTTTTGAAATTAACGTCTATGTTGTGAAGCAACCCATGTGAGTTATTTTACTTGTGGACCTAAAACTTTGTGAACACCAATAAGATTTAAAGTGCGAAAAGCATTAAAGGAACAATCATGTNAACGTCTATGTTGTGAAGCAACCCACGTGAGTTATTTTACTTGTGGACCTAAAACTTTGTGAACACCAATAAGATTTAAAGTGCGAAAAGCATTAAAGGAACAATCATGTGTGAAGTGTAGTCCATTATCTGAAGCTTGAAGCACGAGAAGATAAAAAGGTATTGCACGGTGAAGCTGGTGGTCTCCCATTGAAGTAAAAGAAACAGTTCTGAACAGGGTAGTGATACAATTTAAGAAAATGAAAAAACAAAAAAGTAGTTTTAACAAAGAAATCAAATCCTGTGCTTAATTGGAAAGCCATTTTCAAAGAAATCAAATCCACAATCTTCGATTGATCTTGTTCTTGTTAAACAGGGAAGGATTGCTTTGGTTGCTTGGTAAGATTTTTCTGTTTGCACTGAACTTGGAGTAAGGGGCGTCCTTCTCGTGATTGTAATTTTCTTCACAAAATAGACTATCTTCTCCATGACAACCACTTTGTATTCCTTAAGAAATAATCCTATTTTGGTGTTGCACCTCAAAGATAATCTAATAGGTAATAAAATGTATGAAAGAGATTGATAACACTATAATTAATTTAACATAAAAAAAAAATAACAACTAATTGAATTGGAAGGAAAACCAACTCTACCACCATTTTTTTGTATTTCTTTTGCAATGTACTATTTTGCATGAAAGAAATATATAACACCTTCATATCATTGTACTAATTTCCATATCTTATAATATCTTTTGGCCCAATTTGAATCCTTCCCAAGAAGCATAAATGGTTTTACCACGGTGATTGTTTCAATATGACATTGGCCGATTATTTGAAAAAAGTTGTGGAATTGATGACAGAGCTACAACAATATCTACTATGGGTATATGATCATCTAAGTGTGCTCTCCTGATACATCTTTTTTTGAGCAATTTCCACATACAACATGGAGAGAGAGGGTTCAGATTAGCATAAAAAAAAAAAAAAAGGAGTTTCAGATTAGTCACGTGCCAATCCACCTCCCATTACTTACTAACTAGTCCTAATTATTTTGCCATAATTTTGAAAATTTAAAGGGATTAGGACATTAATCCTATCATATGCATGGTACGTGCATTTTGCTATCATGTGCATGGTACGTGCATTTTTTTATTTGAACATGTAATGGAATAAGGGTTTTCTTTAAAAAATTAAATACATGAAAGAGATGGATAACACTATCATTAATTTAACATAAAAAAAAACAACTAATTAAATTGGAAAGAAAACTAATTCCACCACAACTTTTTTGTATTTTTTATGCAATGATACTATTTTGTATGAAAGAGATACATAACACTTTTAGATCATTGCACTAACCTTCATATTCTATAAATTATCTCTATTCTCAAGCACTAATCTCCCACACCAATTCTTACAATTGCTTCTCTTCTCACTGCTCACATTTCAAAATGATGAAATTCCTTCTCTCACTACCTATTTTCCTTTTTCTTGATAAAATTCCTTCTTCTCTCACTGCACCTCTGGCAACCACCAACCATTGTAAGCAAACTTTGCAATTACCCATAAGTTATTGCATGATCAAATTTCTAAATTCTCAAGTTATAAATTATGCATCATGCAAAGTACTAACCCCCATGTTTACTATCTATGTCTTTTGGGCCCAAAATGCTACTGACTATGGAATGGATTTTAATATATGCAACAAACAGCCTTGAAACCTAAATCAATTAGACAAGACAAAAAAGACATGGCTAAATAACAGACCGTGAATTCTGGAAGCTTGAATGGTTGAAACATGGTGTTTGTTTCAATATGCCATTGACCAATTAATTGAAAAAAGTTGTGGAATTGATAAAAGAGATACAAGAATATCTGCTCTGGCTATATGATCATCTAGGTGTGCTCTCCTAATACATCTTTTTTTGAGCAATTTCTACACACAAAGTGAGAGAGAGAGTTTAGATTAGCACCAAAAAAAAAAAAAGCAGTTTNACCAAAAAAAAAAAAAAGCAGTTTCAGATTAGTCGCATGCCAATCCACATCCCATTACTTACTAACTAATCCTAATTATTTTCCCTTAATTTTTAAAATTTAAAGGGATTAAGATATTGATCCCATCATGTACGTGGTACGTGCTTTTTGCCATTTATTTATGAATGTATGTCTGAAAACTAGGTTTTATACACATTTAGATAGTTTATGTGAGTTTTATGTAACATTTTAAAGTTTTGGAGTAAACTGCACATGGTCTATAGTTGAATGGGATAAAATAAACTTTTCTAAAAGAGATATATAACGTTGTGAAGATGTGTATTGTGGGGCAGAAATTCAAACAAATTCACTTCTTTTCTACATATTATCTCCATTCTCAAGCACTAACATCTAAATCCTTGCACGCCAATTTCTACAATTCCTTCTCACTGCTCATATTTCACAATGCTCAAATTCTTCTCTCACTGCTCATTTTCCTTCTTCTTCAAATTCCTTCTTCTCTCATCACACTTGTGCTAACTGCTAACTACGACACATTATAAGTTAGCTTTACAATGACTCTTAACTTACTGCATGTCGCTTCAACCTCAAAATTTTTAAGTTTTAAATTATCGATTATGCCAAAAACTAGCCCCCACGTTTACTATTTATGGGTTTGCTAATATGTTAGACAAGACGGCACAAATATGGCTGAATACCTTTTGGCCCAATTTGAAACCTTATCCAAACGAGAATTTCTGGTGGCATGAATGGGAGCATGGTGTTTGTTTCAATATGCTATTGGTCGATTATTTCCAAAAAGTTGTGGAATTGATTAAAGAGCTACAAGATTATCCACTCTAGGTATATGATCAAGGTGTGCTCTCCTAATACATATTTTTTTGAGCTTGTTTTTCTTCTGACATCTTTTTTTTTTTTCCAGCATTTTATCCCACCAACACCCGTCCCTTCCAATTGAGAAGGGCATCAACGAAGTTTAGGAATGCTCTCGGAAGGCAAGTATGACAAAAATGCTACTAGGATAAACGTAGAGGGAAAGGGAATGCGTTATTAGAAGAGTAAACCTATATTTGCATTTTCAAAAGATTCTTTAATAAAATAATCCTTAAAAGACTAATAACTATAAAATAATCTTTAAATATTAGACATTTATAATAAAATAGTCTACCATTAATCAGATATGTTAACAAGTGATAGAATTAATGATGTGTTACCATTAACCGCTTATGTGACACATTAAAAACTTAAGTAACATTTTTAATAGCCATTGTGGTAAATGAGTTGGATAATAAATTAACAAAATCAAAGAAAATTAAAAAAAAAAAAAAAAAAAAGTCAGAAACAAGAAACCGCGTGGTTGCAAGGAATGGGAAATCTAATTGCAAATTGCGAACACGTTCTTCCCTTTGTCTCTCACAATTGCAAATTGCCAAGAATCCTAAGTCCCAGAGCCTCTACTAGTTCCTGTCATGACTTGTGTAAAAATGGGAGGGAGCATGCATTTAGGGTGAAAGAAAGGCGCTCTATACCTAAGAGAGTTACAAGAACATCACTTGGCCAAAGTTCAGTAGAGAGTCTTGATGGTACAAAGAAGTCAGTGGTGAAGCTCAGAGCATCACTTGATAGAGTTTAAGAAATTGCAGACACCCTCAAGAGCTTCATTGTCCCCAAACCTTCTCGTAATAGAGTTTCAAGCATTAATGCAAGAAAGCACAGGAACCTGAAAGTTGTGTCTCATCTTAAGAATCAGCCCAAGAACAGAAAAGATGAACCTAAGCAACAAAGCAGCAATGAGGTTGAGGAAAAGACTTTGTATGTCATCAAGATGGAAAGTGAAAATAAAACTTCAGAGTCTGATCAAAATGCAAGTAATGATGTTGATTCTTCCTGCCCTGAGTCGCTGTCATCATGCAAATTATTATCATCCTCAATTTCTCAATCCTCATCCCAAGAATACCAAGAGGAATCAGAATATACTACCAGTGAAGAAGAGGAGGATTCCTTTTCAGAAAACCATGTAATGGAGCTTAAGGATGTAGAGACTTTGGAAGCAGAGGAGAAAGGCAAGCCCAGAAAGGATGGGAACATTTGTTCTGAAGAAATGGATTTCCAAATGTCAAAATTGAAGTTTAGAAGGAGAAAAGTGGTTGAAACCTGTAGATACCCAATATTTCGGCCCATAAAGTCTAAGCCCATTATCACCAAGCCCATAACTGAACCCATTCCCTAAATCCTTTAAACCTGAGAATCTCCCTATAAATAAGCAGAGGACAAGAAATAAAAGGACACACTTTCGGACAAGACAAAAAGGGATACATAAAACTCCCATTTCATACCCCTTCAACATCAAGCTCGGGTATACATCCGACCTTGGTCATTTATCTTTTCAAGTGGTCCCACTTGACCAACCTCTCTCCTTTGAACCAAAAACAGGCATCGTCATTTGGCGCCGTCTGTGGGAACTTTTCTTGTTTCCTCCCTTTTCCCCGAGAAACAAATTCATTGAACGATCCTGTTTTGTGCAAAATGGACCCGACCACCGAGCTTGGAAACCCTCTCTCCAACTCGGAAACCACTCCTTCACCCACGAGACCCCCATTTGAACCAGGCACTACCCGAAGGCAGCCACTCCCACCTCCTCGCCACACTTCTCATAGCCCGGAACCTCCTTGCGTAAACGCAGATCAAAACNGGCTTGCAACGATGTCGTTTCTTGTTTCTCCCTTCCTTTTTTTTTTCTTTGATTTTGTTACATTTATTATCCATCTCATCAGTCATGGTGGCCACTGAAAATGCTACTTAAGTCTTTAACATGTCACGAAAGCGGATAACAGTAACATATCACCAATTCAGTCACATGTTAATAGATCTGACCAACAATTGACTATTTTGTTATAGATATCTAATATTTTAAAGACTATTTTATAATTGTTAGTATTTTAAGTATTATTTTATTAAAACTCAAATATTTTGAAGACACAAATATAGATTTACTCTTATTAAAACTACATGTATGTTACGATATACAGTTCAATGTCATAAATTGCTCATACTACAATTAGTAAACCGTTGTGGTTCCCTCTCTAGTAAGGAATTTAGGGGGGAAATGTGTCATTGTCAAAAAAAAAAAAAAAATCATTATCGCATTTTAATTTAAAATGTGTTTCTCCCAGGATTTTGCATTTAGATTAGGAGGAAGAAATTAATAAAACAAGACAAAAGAAACATAACATATCCAAAGACCTAATGAGTCTAACATAACATATTTACACTCGGAATATCATAATGGTAAACCCAAATAAAGACTAACTGAACAATGACTTTCATAGAAAAGCTCAGATGCAAATTGATGCCTTTGAAGTTCGCTGATTCATCCCAAGAGTGATCACAATTACAGTAATATCATCATGATAATTCCTCCTCCTCCCAGCAGGAATATTCATCAACTCTTCTGTGCTGAAACCTGCACGAAGATTGTTTAGAAAAATGATAATCAAATAAGATACAAAAGTTTAGCTTTTAGAAAATGAAATCAAATTCAGCAAAAGATTTTCTAGATGACCTGCAGAATTAGCTGCTCTAGCTACTAGATTCTCAATGAGAAACTTGGCAGGATCACTAAAAGGATTGCTCAAGATGTAAGACTCTACAAGCTTCACTGCCTCATCATTGCTGAAGAAGTCAAATAAGCCATCACTCGCTACTATTACAAATTGATCCGAATTTGAGATCTTATGCACATTCAATGATGGTTGAGTGGAAACATATGGAGGACTTTTAAGATCACGAACTCGAAGGATTCCCATCAATGCATCGTTCAGATTTTTCTGCATGGGAGAAAAAATTAGAAAAATAACTATTCGGTTGGTAGGACAAAATATTTACTCTTATACAACGAATGGATTTATGGGGCTACAAATGGCTTCTCCCCTCCTTTCAAGTAATGGCTACCCAAAAGCTTATGGAAAATTATTGCTGAAAAATGACAAGAATACCAACCTTTTTCAAGTAACCAACTCCGAATGCACGAGTAACCTTCAATTTTCCTTTCACTTTCCCCGCTACAATGGGCATAGGATCATCAGGGTGTTCAGCCAGAAGTCGAGCTCTTTCAGCTTCATTATCAACAGTATGACTCTCTGTTAGCTGAATAGCTTTGAGTCTCTCCTTTCCATCCATTTTATCACCTGTACTGCATGTTGCCAATACTGCTCTACTGTCACCAAGATTAAGTGTATACAAATGATTCCCATGAAGTAGTACAAGTAAAACACAAGAACCAATAGAAACTAAATCTGGGCGTTCCTCCATTTCCTGCTCGACCATGTATAGGAACTCATTCTCAACTTGGTTAAGAGCACGTTGGAGGCTATCAAGAACTCCTTGTGAGAAAGATTTATATGATGCTTCTACCTTAGCGGATGGACTACCCTTGGCAAAACAGCCAATGTAAGAATTGTTGTTTCCCCCAAATCTTGATAGAGATCGTTCTTCTCTATCATCCAACTTATATTGGAAGGATCTGTCCAAACCAATATTGTTGGAAGATTGAATAGAATCTGCCTCCAATTCCCAATCTAACATATTGGAACAAGATATGATGGTGTCATACAAGGTACCAGCTAGAAAGTCAGCTGCATCTCTCCCATTAAAGCCATCATAAATTGCACAAAAGAGCCATCCATTTTCTTCAGAGCAAACTGCTTGAACTCTATCTTCACCAGCAGCTCCTCCTGCTACTTGCACTTCCACAGCATTAAGAAAGCCTTCATTTCTGGAAGGAGCACTCATGGATTTTAATGTAAAAGAGTCATATTCAAGCATTTCACTTGGAGTAGACGGACTGCAGCTTAAGTTTGACAAGCTACTCTGGAGAGAAGATGACAATATATCCAACCTTGAAAGACTTGGCGAAGAGGGTACCTTACGAAATGAGTTAGGGGAGTCCCAAGTGGGAAGGATTTCTTCTCCTATCACCCCATTGCAGATATTTGTGTTTGCTAATGTTGCATTTGCACTTAAGGCCGCACCAGACAAGCAAGAAAAACTGCTTGTTCTGCGGACTTCAGGCAGGATTTCAAAGCCATTGGTGACCTTACAAGGAATGTCTCTTCCACTATTGCATTTATAGCCAAAACTTATTTTCAGTTCTCCTTCCGGACTAAGCATGCTTCCTGTTTAAAGAAATCCATTGTCAAAATTATTAACATCAGTCTGCTACATATTCACAAGTATGAAAGAAAAGTTACAGTGATCTATAATATATTATGAACCAAACCAAAATAACATTAATCCACTTGAGAGAAAACTTGAAAGAAAGATTTTCCATATTGTGGAAGGGCTTTTCATATATTTATTAAATGCCAAAACAACAGTTTAATCAATAAGTTTTAGAGCCTGCATTACATATGGACTTGTTAGTGGTGAGCAACTATCAGCTCAACAACTAAAAACTTGACAATGAACAAAACAAATCAGCTATAGACAGTGATATTGGAACCAATATGCGCAGTCAATAAGTAAGCGAGATGTACACGTGCAAATAAGTGAGCTAATGTGTGAAACAAACAAAGATAGAGTGATAAAGGGAAAGGAAAAAGAGAGAGGAGAAAAACAAAACTCCATAACAACAAAGACAGAAAGAAAAAATCAACTCAGTAAGGCTCTCCATATCATCTCTGTCTCAAAAATTCAGGCATTTCTCTCCACCAAAATAAAGATTCCACAACTCTGGCCAGCCCTCACCATAAACGGCAACCAAAAGGCAAGGCTAAGTTACGAATCAAATGAAAGTGCCCAGAGAAAAAGATGGACATAGTCCTAATACAAGAAACTTAAAACTATGTGCAAACAAGCTAAAGGAGCTAATTTACTCATTTTCACACCCACAAGCTAAAGGAGCTCATTTATTCATTTTCACACCCACAAGCAAAAGGAGCTCATTTACTCATTTTTACACCCACAAGCTAAATTGCATCTATTGCCCCGTGTTATATTAACTAAACTTAGAAGTGAAGAAACTTAGACGTGAAATCACACGTATGGGTATGGGTTTCTCATTCAGTAATTATTCCACAATTTGTTACTCATTCAGTAATTATTCCACAATTTAACAATTACATGTTTCTTCTGTTCTTATTCCCAGTAACTAACAAGTACCAAAAATAATGAGAATTATACAAGGCATTAATCCCAAAAACTCAATATTCAAATTCATAGAATAAGATAACACACACAAAGAGCAACGACATAAAGTGGCAATTCCTGCATAAATCCTACCAAATAAAACATACAGAGCAAGAAAAATGAAAATCCACTTACCAATAGATCTTCGAAAGCCACCCAGACAGAGACAACGAATTGAGAATGCGGCTACCAAGACACAAAGCTATGTATATATAGATAGGGAGATATCGAAGAGAAAAGGAGCCGAGAGAGTGGAGGTGTGACTTTGCATAGCAAAGCAAATCAGAAAGCAGGCTAGGAGCAGATCTCTGTGAAATTTGTGTGTACTATTATTTATGTGAGAGGTGTTAAAGGGAGTTTTAGTGGAGAATATGTATCTGGTGGATACGCAAAAAAGAGAGCTTTACATGAGGGATTGGATGGTAGAGAAGGGTCTTTGCTGAATATAGAGAGAATTTTCCATGGCCGACGTTCTGGTCTTTTTGTCGAATTCCACTACTTACCAATAAAGCCCGGTTTTTGAGTTTCATTCCAACTCGGACGAATACACACATTTCTCCTCACCCTTTCATATATCTCCTCGAAAATGACGGCTGTCCATGCAATTACCATATTGCCCTTGTCAGTAAATAAACGTTCCCTACTTTTTGGCTTGCATTTTGTTTTGTCTAAGTTTTTTGCTTAGTACTTCCGCCACGAATTTAAGTTTTTAAACACAAAATTAATATTATTCAACCACAGACCAGTTGGTCTTCTGGTTTATGTCTCTAATCCCTTTAATTTGGAGACTTTGTTTAAGAATATAAAGTTTCATTTCTTTACCGTTTGTTTGGGGGATTTTTACTGAGAAAAAATTGATGAATATAGACAATGCATGGAATATGATGCTCCTGCTATATTATTGCCTAAGATGCAGATTTGTGAATTGAATGGTTCAACGTTCAATTCCTATAATAATTGAGTGTACTTTTTACCCATTTGTTTCCTCAAGGTTTAGATCCCAAATTAAAAGTTTTGTCAAAGTTTAACATATGTTCCTAGTTTTTTTTTTCTCCATGACATGTGTTTCTAATTTTATTTTTTTTAGATGACATAACGTTCATAGTAGCTAGTTGCTACTAAACTTTGAGGAGAATCCCAAAGAGTGTTGACCTANTGAGTGCACTTTTTACCCATTTGTTTCCTCAAGGTTTAGATCCCAAATTAAAAGTTTTGTCAAAGTTTAACATATGTTCCTAGTCTTTTTTTTCTCCATGACATGTGTTTCTAATTTTATTTTTTTTAGATGACATAACGTTCATAGTAGCTAGTTGCTACTAAACTTTGAGGAGAATCCCAAAGAGTGTTGACCTATGAGGAGAATTGATTGGAAAATAAAAGTTTCACAATTTTTTTTGGTGACAAAAATTCTACACATTTCGAGATGAATAATGATAGTACACTATAAAGTTGTCACAAATTAACATTTCAATAAAAATCTTTAGTTTCTTAAAGGAAAAAAAAAAAGACCATTTTATTTGGATGTAGATATTTATGTATGCACTTAAATGATGTACTAATAATGTAGGAACTCTAAAAACTAGTAGTAATATCTATTGAAGTCAATGTAGATATTTACGCATGTGTCCACATACACAATGTGCAAATATAGAAACTCCACAAAAGGATTGGTATGTAATGCACAGTTGTGAATTGCAATTTCAAAGAAAATTAAAAATAATCGATAAAGGAAGGGTTTCAATCTTTGACTTAGGGTTTGGAACATCCTACAAGAAAACAAACTTTTATTCAACCAACCAAGAGATTAATTACTATTTTTTGAGATATGCGAAGTAGAATTTGAAAATAAGGAGTTGATTGTTTTCTAATCAAGAGTTAACCACTCATTCCGTTGGATTCTTAAAAAGAAATTGCTAATTCTACATCTATTTTCAGTTATGACTGATTCTTATTCGCACACGTGTTGACATGACATGAAGAATAGAGAGGGAGGAATAGGAAGGGTGGTAGGAAATAAAAGAATGTAACCCCAAATTGCATGGACCACATTGTGATCTCAAGTTGCACCTCAATTTTTGGGTAGCCATAAATAAGAGCTTGAGAAAGAGAACAACACGTAGTAGCTACCATAACCACTAACATCCTTTTATTCAAATTGCAGCTGAAAATGAGAGACAGACCAACCTACAATCCTTATGAATTTGGACTCTGTCATGTGGGAAAAAGACAAAAACCCTTTGCTATTTTTGTACTACTATGAACACGGAGAAGCAAATATGCTAGTCACCAACCAATTTAACATTAGAGAAAGGAAGAGAATCAGGTTTCCAAATTAAAATTCATCATCACCCAGAGCCTTCACAATCAATAAGAAACAACATTGAGTTTGCTGGTATCAAGATCAAAATAGTTAAATAAAATTTACCATAAATGACTACATATAATATAAATTTCAGCCAATCATTAGGAAAATAGCTATCCGAATAAGGCATCCTACAATCAAAGTTCCACTAAGAGATACTTTAACACAAACTCAGCTGCATATAGTTATGATTCAATATTGTAAGAGACTTTTGTCATTCCCTTCTTGGAGCGAATTTGAGAAACCTGAACAATTATAGAGCATATCAACAAGAGCAACCAAATATAAGTACCAGACAATAATCATGTGTCTCCACAGAATAAGACTTTCATGCCTATTGCTCAACACAACGGTTTAATTACATGCTAGTTATGAAATGTAAATGATGAACTTGTAATAAAAGTTAATCACACCGAAGACAATTTAGAGAAATAGCAGCATGTCACATGTGTCTTACACAATTTTATTAAATATGCAATGCATTGACATAACATGTTTATAGTGAATGTCAACTCTCATCTGGTAGACCAGTATAATCAAATTAATTTTATTTATACCTTCAAGTGTTTGATCTCTGAAATATCAGAAACGTGTGTACCACCACAGGGGCATCCAGGATTATCTCCTATCTTCACAATTCGAGGCGTGCTTTCCTGCAAAACTTGATGCATTAATATCATTAACACATACAGTAGTGCACAAAAAAAAAAAATGCAACAGCTGAAATTAACATTAGTATCGTTTTCATATGTGTTTAAACATGTAATCTAGTAAACATGGTCAGATATTGAATGCTATATGTCAGCTGATCACAAAGAATCCCTCTAGTTCATATAACACAAGTGCACAACAAGCAGGGACAGTAACTTGGGCAACCACATCCACACCCAGAAAGAAACGAAAGGCAAATGATTGCATTTCTTCATTAATGCTGATATTAGCCTCTAATTACTTTGATTACATTATCTGAAATGACAGAAATTCTCAACTTCATCAAAAATTGACAGTGAGATAGTATACCGCAAGTATGAGAGTATATTCTACTAAAACATATTCTAACATTAGAAGACAATATAACACGCTGCATCAGCTGGAATGTCCTTGACAATATACCAATTGATATAGTCTTGTCAACCAACCTTTGGCAGCAAGTCTAATATGAATTTACTAATTCATCCAAAAAAAAACAAAGAAACAGAAGGATTCATGTTCACAAAAACATAAAGGTACAACGTGACAGAGGGAAATTACTGGTTATAGCAAACCTTGCAACTTGATCACGGCAAAGAAAAACAGAGGGACAATAAATTACTTTCAAATTACATATTATTTTTGATAGACTGACCTTGGGAACATAATCAGGAAGGCAACCACCACAAAGCTTTGAAGCTTCATCGTATGGTAATATATCAGCAGAAACCTAAACAGTAAGGTAGAGGAATTCAGAAGCAGATACAACATCAAGAAGCAATTAATGAAGAATATAACTTACTTTTATTCCCACGGAAATTAAAGCATTAGCTTCGAGCTCTATATCCTTTTGCTTATTCTGTATTTCGTTTTGTGGAATTGTGCCTTTGTATTCAACATACGGCCTGGCAACAATACAATAGGAAGTACATCTTAGCTAAGCAAATTTTGTATCTTTTCAACAAAAATTACAATTAGATATAGCATCATAGCACGTGCAACAGTGAGCAATTAGTGAAGATTAGATTCATTATACCAAAAAACTACTGTGGATAATGACTAACATTTTCCTGAATTAGGAAAAACTGATACATGCAATCTTGCTTCTGAGCTTGGACATTCTATCATGAAAATTACTGGCAAGTAACTGGAATAAAAGCATTAAGGATTATGCAACTAATTGCTTTCAAGTTTTTCTGCGTTGTATGTTTAATGTTTGATAGGTAGACATAGAAATGTCCATCAAACATACAACTATGCAATGCACTAAAGTCAGGTAAATGATATACCCATCAGGAAAATGGTAAGCTTTTCCAGGCTCTAAATGACCCAGTCCTGTTCTAGGTAGACAAATGTCAAGCAAATGGCCAGCTGAATGCAACCTACACAAGGTCAAATAGTCAAACGTAAACAAATTAAGAACAAGAAAGCGATGGAAAATTAGAAGGAACAAATTTTCTTAGAAATGGTGAAATTTTAGTAATGGCACATTCAAATTTCAGAATATAGTTCTAAAACCTCCTTTTAGAAAAAAAAAAAAAATTAAAGGCCAAGGTGCCACTATTTAATGAACAAAAATGAGTATGATTGCCAAAAGTTGTGATCTCAGACTTGCTTGCCTGGAATTTAGTTTTCTCCTGGCCTCATCAACAAATAGTGTAACCTCCTTCCCTTTCTCTAATTTAGACTCACATTCCTCGCTCAAACTCTCAATGAACCCATAATGAAATACCTGCCAAAGAGTGAACTAGTTAATCAGAGAGACACAAGCAAGAAAAACTGAATTCTATTTTGGGAACTTACAATTCCATCTTTTGATCGAACATCTTGAACCACGAACTTGAGGTCTGAACCAGCAACGTGTATGAAACCATTGTCCGCTGGCTGACCACCACCTTGCGGATAGAAGATTGTACGATCCAATATCAAAGCATTTCTACCATCATCGCCCTTTTAAATTTCCAAAATCATAACAAAAAATCCCAAAAAACAAAGCTCAACTTTATTGGCTCCAATGAGTGGCGATGAAAATCTAATCAAGTTATTCTTAAACAATACAGAACAGCATTCAATTTCTCTTTGCATTTTCACTATTCGGTACCCTTGATCTTTCCCGCAATTTCTCAATTCTCAGTAACCAAACAGTTATTAAATTAAAAATATCTAACAAAATGAAAAAAAAAAAAGTGAAAATACCTTGAAGTAGGAGAGGAGTGTTGCGGTAGATTGCAGCTTCCACATGTCATCGTAGTAATCGAGCTTCGTGGGGCTGGAATCCATGGCCGTCATCGAATCGGTATCCCTGAGCTTGGCGACGTCTAAGAAAGTATTTTTTTCTTGCCGCCTTTTTCTTTAAAAAAAAAGACAACTAAATCTAATTTAGCACGTGGAGCAGACGCGACAGTTTAATTCTAAAAACGTAACTGACCGGATTACCTTCACAACCCAACAAACAACCTACGGTAAGAAAAACGAACTTAGAGTTGTAAAATCTAATTTGACACGTGGAGCCGACCCGACAGTTTCATTCTAAAACGTAACTGACCTTTGACTTCGGTCAGGAAAACGAACTAGAGTTGGAAAATCTGATTTCTTAACCTAGTCTTTCAAAGTTTCAAGCTTTCGTCCATAGCTGTTTTAAGGATGAAGAAGAAAGCAGGGAGCATAAGGAAACAGAGTAATGGGTCGTCTTCCTCCATCATTAAAGCTCTTCCCAAGGACTTGTTAATCGAGGTTCTTGCAAGGGTTGCCTCGGGTTCATTCTCTGACCTCTGCAAGGTTAAAATTACCTGCAGAGATTTTCTTGGTGCTGCAGAGGATGACTATATATACCAACACGTATCCATGGAGAAGTTTCCATTGATTCCATGGCTTCCCAGTGACTTGGAGTTTTCATTTCTAAAACTTTGCAGGGAAAGTGGAAACTCAGAGAGTTTATACAGAGAAGGAATGATGGAATATTTCAGCACTTTGAAGGTTAATTCAGGTCTTGAGAGTTTGAAAATGGCTGCCCAAAAGGGTCATAAAGAAGCAAAGTATGTTTATGGCATGATTCTGATGTGCTCTGAAGATGAAGAACAGAGAAAACAAGGACTTGAAGTCTTACGTTTCTTGAGAATGTCTAGGTGTATTAAAAGATGTAGGAAGAGGGTTGATCGTTTTGTTTGGAGCATGTGGGTGAGAAATCCAATAGTACCAAATCGCAATCCTTTGTGCCGTTCCAAGACATGTCATGAGACTCATGACAATGGAATATATATGAAATTTTCAAGAGGTTGGCCATCCCTAAACGAAGATGAAGACGAGAATAACGATATTGAATGTGAATATTGTTGGTGGGATCATGAACTAAGTTTGTTTTGTGATATGTTTGGAATTTGATTCTAGTTTGTAATATGTATTCATGTTACAATATTACTACATAAACTAATCAAGAACATTACTATACAAGTACATAAAAATTGACTTTTGATCTCAATATTTATTTTTATTGTTTTTCATTTCACATTTGAGATGTGTTAACACAAATCAATTATGTAATAGAAATTTTTAAGAAAGTTAAGAAAACTCGATGTATGTAACAAATAAAATTCATGTATTATAAAACCTCAAGTAACTCAAAATTGAGAAGCAGATAATACAAGTTTAACGATGCAAAGAAAACAGTGTTTTAAGAGTTTAGAAAACAAAGCATAGGTAATACAACTTATATTATCAGCATTTTTTCTCATAATTTTTTTTGAAAAAAACTTCACTCCAAAGAGGCACAAGGCCTTAGGAAAATAAAAAACTAACAGAAACGAATAGGGAACTCAAGAGATTGAAGGATTCAAGAGTATATTTGTTCGATGAAATTGGTCAGAGTAGATGATAAATATATAGGTCCTTGCTTGATTCTCAGTTGATGGTGTACCACATGGAAGACGAATAGAACAATAACTAAACAGTACTCAATCTCAATACTGAATTATGTGTAGGATTTAAGAAAATAAACTACATTGTCCTCTTCCTAGTCTTGGGATCCGGACCTCAACTTTCTTCTTCTGCCACAGCGGATCTAATGCACTGTCAGCATCACCCTGGTGATTAAAAACACTACATTAAGTTGGAAGAAACGCAGGCAGCATAATAATCATGCATCGAAGTCAGAAACAGCAAAAACGTATCACAGCTGCCCTTTTGATACCCCAGACTGCTGCTGCTGTTGTTGTTGCTGCTGCCTTGGAACCAAATCCATATCAATTTTGTTCACCAAAGTCCTTGCAGAAGCCGCTCTCATAAGCTCTCTGAAATTGTTTTTGTCAACATCAACTTAGAAGAGACCTATTCTATTTCTCCAGCTCTTCAACATTTTATTGCCTCTCTTAATCTCTTCAATAAAATCCGTGCTTATGCTGTAACCCTTTCTTTTGTGCTACAATTGTTGCCATCAATTATTAGGCCTTACCATTATTCTGCTATTGAGTATTGATTGTTATTTTTTCCGAAGGGGTCCCCTGCTTTCAGTCTGGTCTAGTAGACCGAAAGAAATGAGAGAGACAGAGAGACAGAGGGACAGAGAGAGAAAAGATTAAATTTTGAAGTTGTCATTTTATTAATATTTGACTATTTACTCAAATAGATCATTATATGTTCTGAAAGTACAGAGCAAATTAACTTTGAAGGCTGTTTAAATGACATTACAAGGTCTATTTCATCATAATATAAAGCCATAAAGTGATATAGAAATTACACTCTCATGCGGGTTAGAGGATATACACGATAGATCATTCCAATATCTCAAACTTATTTTCACAAGCTAAACCGATAAAGGAACTATGGTTTCTATATATTTATAAACCCCAGAATTCTCATAGTCACAGTAATAACCCATAGTGGGAAATCCCTGCACTTGCCCTGGCGGTGGAAGATAGTTTGATATCAGCATGGGTTGATAGCCTGATCCTAGCAAGGGTTGGCCTGTGAATCCTTCAAGGAATTGACCATCTTTCCAAAAGTCATAGAAGTGATAATACGGTGGAAATGTTCCAAAATCAAACATTTTACTCCATGTTGCTTCAACACCATACTCATCCATCACCCAAATCTCAAGCCGAGCACTATCAGTAGCAGGTTCAACGACATCAACAAGTGCTTCAACAAAGTCTTCACCAAAGTCTTCATAGCAAAAGAGCACAAAATAGGTAAGACAATCGTTGATTACAGCAATATGAGTATCCGCGCAACAATTTCAAATCTGAGGGTCCGAGTCGTGGGCAAGTTCATGGTCCAAAATGTCTCGTTGGTCATGTCAAAGCAAAGGAGTGCTTCAGAGCTACACTTGTCACCAATCAACCAATGATAAACCCCATTGAGATAGGAATCGAACCTCGAAGTGCGTAAATTCGTAGCAGGAAGAGGGACAGTAAGCTTGATTGTTCTCCAGGAATCAGTACTAAGATTATAAATCTGAATGATATCAGTCCAAAGGCAAACAACCTTGTGATCATTTGTTTTGGGATCAAAACCGAATCCATAAAGTTCAGAAGTATTAGTGAGGAAGGGATAAGGAGAAGAAGGAAGAAACTTGACATCTCTGGTTGCAGGATTCCATAAAATTAACTGATGATAGAGGTGGTGATTATAATATACAGAAAGGAAGAAGATGCCATTCCGAGGGGTACAAGGTGTTGCTTTATTAACAACAAGGGGGGATGGGGATAGGGATTGGAATTGGGATGGACTTGGAAATTGCAAATCAACAATACCTGCTACTGCTACCTCTGAATCATTACAAAGCACTCTTATACGCGGAATGGGGTCAAGGAGACGTTTAATGTCCGAAAGGTGCTGGGATTCCTGAAAAAAGATGATGGTGTTGGACTCGGAATTGGAATTGGACAGGGCTTAGTGTTGGGACACAAAACAAGGGTTTCTGAAAAGACCATTCCACGATTAACGAACGCATTTGAAACGCATCAAAGACTTCACCGGCAACCTCAATAGGATTTCTCTCACCAACTCTTCCGGCAAATTACTCATTCTCTTATTCAATTCTCCTTACGAAAGGGGAGGGAGAATGTAGAAGAGGAGGCCAACAACTCAGCCAGAGAGAGGCTGGGGCTGGGGAAGTGAAGTCGCGGTCCTTTCGTTTTCCCTTGTAAAATTCAGGGCTCAAACAATTCCTAGCTGCCCAAAAATAACAATTTCTAGAGATCAAAACATAATTTTTAAAAGAATTATAGTATAATAAACACAATTTTTAAAAATTATGTTAACATAGCAAATATTTACTATGACAACATAATTTTTATAATAAATCTTTAATAATTTTATAATATCATATAAATATGCTATCGTATTAACATAACAAGTATTTACTATCACGACATAATGTTTATATTTTGTTAAATATAAAATATATTTTATTTTATTTTTTTAAATAAATTTAAAAATCATTGACTTTAAAAAAAGTTGTAAATCAAAACAGGAAAAAAAAAATTAAATTGAAGGTTGCTATTCTCTAATAAAAATGAAAATTTATATCTAATTATAAGGAATCAAACACAACTAACCCGTGGTGCCAAACTATAATGATTTTAAAACTGTGTCTGGAACATTAGAATTTATTTAGTAGATGCTACCATCAGTATATTACCTTTGAACCTTTAACTTTTTTTACTAGATATTATTGCCACTTACCTAATAATTTTTTACTTGTATATTAACATGACCTATTTAATCTTTCTTGCAGGATAAGGTCAAGTTTACCCCACTTCTTTCATACATATCTTGAATGCGTTTTTATCCTCAATGAACCAAATGGTCAATGTTGAACATCGTATTCTCTATAGGACATTGGATTCTGTGTGGTCGAGATGATAGGGAGTTAGAATTGGTGTGTGCCAAATCTTCTTATCACCAAAACAAAATGACCCTAATCTGGTCAAAGAGCCTTTATTTAGCTGTCCATTGATAATTTATATAGTGTGTATACGTGTTGCAGTGGCTAAACATAAAGGACACACCAAAGACCATTTTAATTAGTAAGATTATAAACAACACACGAAAGGAGAGGGAGAATGTAGCAAAGGAGGCCAACAACTCAACCAGAGAGAAGCTGAGGCTGGGGAAATTAAAGTAATGAAGAAAGAATCCTAATCTTTAAAACCGTATCAACCAAGATTGACATGTTAATATGATTCATATCAATGAGATTTAAAATAACTGTATCATTTAGAAATTAACCAAGTAATGTTTCCTACACACAATAAAGTTCAAGCCATTGTACAATGAACTTAACTATAATTATGATTTCATGCTATGGGTCACATGAATTAGAAAGTATTAGTGATAATCACGAGGAATGTTCAATTAGTGTCCAATTGGTGTGGTAAGAAACATTAGCTAATGTGCCCTTGTGATAAACACTAGCAATGTTCATCATAAGTAAGATTGACTCCTAAATTGAATCAAATGAAATCAAATTATAGCCTCATGCCATGGCTCATGCTGATTATCAAGAAGCATTGTTAGGTATTAGTGATACTCACTAGGAAAATTAGTGCCTAAGGGGTGTGGTAAGTAAGATTGACTCCTAATTTGAATCAAATGAAACTGACTTATAACCTTATGCCATGGCTCATGTAATAGTGATCATTACTAGGAATGCTCAATTAGTGTCTATGTGTTGTGGTAAGAAACATTGGTTCCTAATTTATAATCAAATTAAATTTAATTGTAATCTCATGTCATCTGTCTTAATAACCTTGTATCATCACTATCAACTTCAATTAACATCTGATTGGTGTGGTAAGACTCCTAAATTGAATCAAATTAATTATAAGCTCATGTCATGAATCATGGTAAGTTATACATTTTTAATTCCATAATATGAAATTTTAATAAAATATAAAATTGTGGAGCATAAGTCACATAATTAACATATTAATAATACTACTTTGTTTAGGGATACAACTTCCATGCTACAAGTAGCTTAAATGCCACAATTGACAAGACAAATGAATGACCCACACATGTCAAGCTCCATCATGTGAGTTTCTGTTCATAGCAAGTTTTGATTATTTATGCATATTTCAAAGGAAAGTTGAAAATGGAAATTTAGCCCCAATAGTAAAACGGTGGGTTTTATCCTTGGCTTTTGCAATACTGATGATACGTTCAAGAGCCTACCCACAGATGTAGCCTTGTTGCTGGTGTGCCCACTTGCAAAGACTGAAATAAACAAAAATGACTAATTTCTAATTGCGTTTGATATTACAATCTCTCAGTGATTGTGGTGTTAGTTCGGCATGGATGACCCATTTTGAATTTCGACGTCAAAAATCTTGTGATTTTGAGTTTTTGAACTTTGTTTGTCTTTAAAACTTCCCTGAAACTATGACTAAATTTTAACTCTGTTGCTTGAAAAATGTATAATTTTCTGTTGACACGAATTAATCAGTTTCCTATAAAAATTATGCAAGAAGTTTTAATTTCAAACCAGCGCCGCACAACCATTTTTATGTTATTTTTAGTCATGAAGAACAGGCCGCTTAAAGTTGATATTAAAACCTGCAGAGTGTAGAAACATTACTGATTACAAGCAGTTAGTAATTTAGTAGTATAACTGAAGAACTGTGGGAAGAATCATTAACTTCATTGCAAGGCAGAACTAAAATTTTAGCAGGGAGTGAAAGGGGAATATATTTGATTGGCTAACTAAATTGAATTTTCTTCAATAACTTCAGCTCTTGAAAGATTCTGGGAAGTGTAAGGAGGCAGGCAGAAAGAGATGTTAAACATCCACCCACTCCCAAAACGCAACAGTCGCAGCAAAGCCGTCAGTAACAGATATCATAAGCCTTACAAAACCAAATTATGCAAGAAAGACTACAGAAAAATGCACCTGGAAATTGTTGAATGTCGGAAAAAAATTCCACAGCTTATTTTTAACTTCCGAAACTTGAGCCTTCACTTTTATTAGCTGTTCAATCTCTTCAGCGTGGTCGATAATATACTTCATGTGCTCTTTCATAACAGATCTGCAAATGTATACTCACATCAGTTTACCTTCTATACAAATTTTCTATCCATGCATTGTGATATCAACACATGAATTAAGGACTTGATAGAAATGACTATACCCAAACTCCTTGTTGAGACTTTCGCCAATAGCCGCATCTGCTTTTCCTCCACCATATCTCTTCTCAAAGTCTGCTTTCGCACGTTCTAGGAAAGCAATGGAGATCTGCTTGCTAACTGATTCTTTTGCAACAACGCAGTAAGCTGCAACGTACAAAAAACCTAGGTTACGAAGTATAATTTATTGAGATCCTTACTTTAATACAACTAAAAGATTAAATTAAGTTTGGCAGTTTGGCTTAAAAACCAATGAAATTCAAATATAAATCTCCAAAGGATGCACTCCTAGCTGAATGAACAAAAGGTTAGGCACCACTATTTGGGAAGTATCATTGCATTGGCCTGTACCATTACTTTATCGTTGCTCGTCAATTAAGGGGCACACTCGCAAAGACCCACTGACCATGTCACCTTGCGCATCACATATAGACTTGTTAGTGGTGAGAAACTATCAGAACAACAACTAAACTTGACAATGAACAAAACAAATCAGCTATACACAGTGATATTAGAACCAATTTGCGCAGTCAATATGTACACAAAATGTGTGCATGCAAATGCTTGCATGTGTCAGTAACCGAGTCTGTGAAACAGACAAACATAGGGAGATAAAGGGAAAGGAAAAAAGGGAGAGGCGAAATAGGTTAATAGGAAAAACAAAATAGCATTCAAACAATATGAGCNTTGTTAGTGGTGAGAAACTATCAGCACAACAACTAAACTTGACAATGAACAAAACAAATCAGCTATACACAGTGATATTAGAACCAATTTGCGCAGTCAATATGTACACAAAATGTGTGCATGCAAATGCTTGCATGTGTCAGTAACCGAGTCTGTGAAACAGACAAACATAGGGAGATAAAGGGAAAGGAAAAAAGGGAGAGGCGAAATAGGTTAATAGGAAAAACAAAATAGCATTCAAACAATATGAGCAACTTGAAGTGAAATTATCAAGCGTTAGAATAGACTGTTGGCAGAAAACTAACATTAGCAGTGCTGTAGCATTCTTATAAGAAATCCTTAAAATGTATTTTGTCATAATACAAATTGATAAAGATGTTATGAAACATAAAGTGATATAGAAATTACACTCTCATGTATACCAATGAAATCATTATAATCCACCCAATTTATTTGTCTTTACTGGCAAGTAAGAGGGCATACAATGCATAGTATTTTAAAGCTTATTTCCACAAGCTAAACTGATAATGGAACTACGGTTTCCATATATTTGTAAACCCAACAACTTTTCACCCAAGGGGGAAATCCCTGCACTTGGCTTAGCGGTGCATAATGTCTTGCTATCAGCAAGGGTTGACCTGTGAATCCTTCGACGAATTGACCATCTTTCCAAAGGCCGTAGAAGTGATCACATGGAGGAAATGGTCCAAAATCAAACCTTTTACTCCATGTTGCTTCAACACCATACTCATCCATCACCCAAATCTCAAGCCGAGTGCTATCAGTATCAGGATCACTGTAATCAGTGAGTTGATGATAAAAGAGCAGAAAACAGGTAAGACAATCGTTGATTACGGCAATCTGAATTTCTATAACATAGGGGTCCTGGGTGGGCAAGTTCATGGTCCGAAGTGTCTCGTTCGTCATGTCAAAGCAAAGGAGTGCTCGGTCATGGGAAATGCCGTCAATCAACCAATGATAAAATCCATTTAGATAGGAATCGAACCTCGAAGGGCATAAATTCGTAACAGTAATCGGGGCAGTAAGCTTAATTGTTCTCCAGGAATCAGTACTAAGATCATAAATCTGAACAGCAACTACTTGAGTCGGAAGAAAGTTTGTTGTCCAAAGGCAGACAATCTTGTGATCATTTGTTTTGGGATCAAAACCGAATCCATAATGTGTGGGCTCGGGAGGAAAATCAGGAGGAGGACCATAACGGGTGACATCAAAGCATGCTGGGACGAAGACAGGATAAGGAGGAGGAGGAAGAAACTTGACATCTCTGGTTGCAGGATTCCATAAAATTGACCGAGGACCCACAATGTAACTGTAATTATAAGATACGGAAAGGATGGGGATTGGGATTGGAATGGGTATTGTAATTGGAATGGGGATGGGGGTGGAGATGGGAAATGTAAATCAATAACAGCTGGTACTGCTACCTCTGAATCATTACAAAGCAGTCTTACGCGCGGAATGGGGTAAATTGGTCGGCCATCGTCAGGATCGGGATATTCCTCAATAAAGATGATGGTGTCGGACTTGGAATTGGAATTGGAGTTGGAGTTGGAGAGAGCAAGGTGTTGGGCGACGAAAAAAGGGCTTCTGAAAAGAGCATTCCACGATTTACGAACGCATTGGAAACGCATCAAAGACTTCACCGGCAACCTCGATAGGATTTCTCTCACCAAGTCTTCCGGCAAATTACTCATCCGCTTCTTCAATTCAGTAGAGGGAAAATGTGGCAGAGGAGGTAACAAGTCAGCCAGAGAGAGGCTGAGGCCGAGGCTGGGGCTGGGGCTGGGGAAGTGAACAACGCGTTCTTTTAGTTTTCCCGGCCCAAATAATTCCTATTCAGGGCCCAAAAATAACAATTTCTTGAGACCGAAACATAAGTCTTAACAAAAAACAGACCAGCAGAGGAAAACAGGCTTCTTTCATATCTCCAGGATTTTTAATTAAAGTAATGAAGAAAGAATCTTAATCTTCAAAATATAAATATCAATGAAATTTAATTAAAATAAAATTAACCATGTAATGTTTCTTATACATTATAAAGTTCAAGGTATTGTATAATGAAACTTAACTATAATTATAAATTGGGTAATTTACAATTTGAGTTGTGAGGGAGATAGTAGAGAGAGGCACAATGAGTGGCCAATAAACGTTAGTTCAGGGGGGAATAAATAAGCTTCACATATAATTGTCGTTTCTCCTTCTAAAAGTCTTCCTTCCATTGATGCCATGCCGTTGAACATCAACTTTATTTGCGCCACAAAACGCGCTATAATATTTGGTCTTTCTTCTTCATAGTTCATACAATGTCAATCATTTAATTTTCGATTTCAATGGTATGCCCGTAATTTCAAGTTTAACTGTAACGGACGCCATTTTATTTTAATATATTTTTTTGTTGTGTAAAAATGCCTGATGCTCTCCTTTAAAAACTTGTTTATTTTTGTAGGTTACAAAAAGAATTTATAAATTAGTTATGTTATGTAATTTTTTTCTGCATCTAAATAAATTTTGAACAAATAAAACATTGGTTACGTATAATTTTTAAATTTATTTTGAAGAGACTAAACCATAATTATTATAAGATTTTTTTTCTTATTAGATAAATAAAACTAAATTTTTTAATTCAAAATACAAGAGATAGAGATTCAAATCAAGAGGCTCAACTTTTTAAAGATATTTTTAAATCAACTATATATATATTTGTGTAACTATCGATTGGGGTTAAAATAAATATTATTGACATAAACATTTAGAACAATGCTAGGTGGCCCGAATAAACTGGGCCAATACTATGATATTTGATGAAGTTGTGTAGATGTGGGTCTAAGTGTCCATTGTTGAGTCAATTCTTTCAATAATGTAATTTTGAAAAGTAATTCCACATATACAGCAGTTTTAAGATAATTTTCACTACTACAATAATTTTTTTTTATATTATTTCGATTGTAAGCACTGGGACCCACATTGCCACATTTTGGCATTTTGTGACACATATGGAGTGTCGTATTATGGCATAATGCGACACTCCATGTATGCTACATAACCAAATACAGCTCTAAATCTGAACGTGCATGCAGATTTCTAATTTGAAAACTTCTCTCCAGCAAGGTCTTCGTCTGTTCTCTTGTGGCTAATTTGAAAAATTCTAAGATAAAGTGAACTTGTATTATTGCTCAATACTTGTTGGTCATATTGATTCTTATAGGATTTTAGTTAAAAAAAAAGTATACTCAATTGTTTACCAAATAAAATTTATTATATCTAATTATCTATAATCTTATACCATACGAAAAAATTATTAATAGATGGCCGAAGGTCTTTTTCACATTACCAGAAAGAAGCAGAAAAGTGCAACGTGGGAATAGAAACTTGTGAAGAAGCAAGAGGGCTAAAGCAAAGCTTATAGAAAAGTAAATGGAGTGCCGCATTATGGCATAATGTGACACTCCTCTTGTGTCGCATTGTCATAATGCGACATTCCACATGTGCCGCATTTTGGTATTATGCGACATTTCACACCTTAACTGTTCTCCTTTTTTTTTTATACAATTGAAATAATATTAAAAAAAAAAACTACCATACTATTAAAAATTACTTTTCAAAATTACATTATTAAAGGAATTGACTCGTACATTTTTACATGCAACATACAACCGAGTCGATTAGCATGTATCAAATATTTTTATTTAGAATGTATTGATCATATTTCAAAAATGCATTGAAAATAATTGCCAAAAGAATAGAGAGACTAAGAGAGATAATCCACCGAAATAGAATCATAAAAGGGTTTCTAAATTTAATCAACTAACACTATTCTCAATTATATTTAATTTTTTTTTATGGAATCAATCATATTTAGAGTTGATAGTTAGTTAAACTAATAAAGATAATTAACATTATAATAATTATTCAAAATTGAACAATAATAAAAAAAAACTAAAGTTTTCTCTTGTTGTACACATCATGGATTCCCTATAACTAAGAAACAAAAATCATTTGGAATGATTTAAAGTTGAGTTTAATTTAAAGAACCCTTTTTCTAAGTGGAATGGCAAATCATTGGACAAACTATATCATCCAAATTCTCCCATAAAAAAAAAAAAAATCTATATCATCCAAATCTTCTCACTTACAACTGGAGAAACCGAGTAAGCCTACCCTTAAAATAAAATATATAAACAAAGAAGAAATCGTTGTCACTCGTTGGCTGGCCTCCAACTGGCTTAATGGTTAATCGTGATACAACTTCTATCTTTTTTTAAAAAAATATTTTTCCCATCATTTTATATTTTAATTCTCCCAGGAAAAAAAAAATTAAAAAAATTCACTTGCAAGATTTAAAAGCTTAAACACAGACAAAAGGTCTTTAGTGGGTGTCTATAATGCTATTGACATTCTTAAATCTCAAGCAAACCTCAGTGACGTCGAAGTCAAGTGGCACCACTAGTAAATAAGCTCTATAACTAGTGGCAATTTTGCAGCAACCACGCTTATAAGTTATAACCTCAAACTCGTACCCCATTTCTTCTCTTACCAACTAAACGGAAAACGGACCCAACAAAAATGGGCAGCTCAAGCGTCTGTGCTTTCCTCGCGATTTGTGTGATCTTGGCCGTACACGTAGCGCGCTCATCATCAGCCACCGTTGATTTCAGCGGCGGGGAACACCAGCTGTCCTTCTTCCCAGTGAAATCGGAGTGCCGTGGATCCATCGCCGAGTGTTTACTTTCCGGGGACGAGTCCGAGTTGTTCGGGTCGGAATTTGCGATGGACTCAGAGAGCCACCGGCGTATCCTAGCCACCAACAGGTACATAAGCTACGGTGCGCTTAGGAGGAACACTGTCCCCTGCTCACGACGTGGCGCTTCCTATTACAATTGCCGGCCGGGAGCACAGGCCAATCCCTACCGGCGTGGATGCAGTGCCATCACTCGATGCAGGCGTTAAAATCTTTCCCCCTTTTTTTGTCCCTTTTTTTTTTCCTTTTATTCTTACATTTAAATCTTTCCTTCTGTAATTTTTATATATGGAGAAAAAGTAGAGTTGAATAAGTTTAATGATCGATGTATTGTAATTTAGCAACACATGTTATTGTTCATTGGGTGAATTTGATTATGTTAAAAATTATTACTATTAAATATTAATTACCATTACACATTCAGTGGCTTGTAATTCTTCTTCTTTCTTCTCCACCTCTCTTTTTTTTTTTTTTTTTTTTTTCCCTTNTTTTTTTTTTTTTTTTCCAGTTTCCAGAAAAAGGAAATGATGTGTGGAGGTGGCCTTTCTGGTGAGGGAATGTGTCATGGTGTTCTGTGAAGTTGTAAATGGTGGTGTGTGCCATTCCAGAACTGTGTTTGGTTATTGTTACTTTTGGATGGTGGTGTGACATGGCTTTCTTTCTGGTGTTCCCTTTTGGGTATGTGGCTTCTAAGAAGGCATCTGTTGCTTTCTCTTGTTTCCTTAGTAACTTTTTCTGAACATTTTGTTGAAACTGAGGAATGGGCAGTAAAAATAAAACAGACCCAGAAAAGCTTCAATTGTTGCTTATTGCGCTAAATCCCATAATTGCTGGGCTCTTTTACTTTTGTCATTAGCTCAAAAACAAAAACAAAAACAAATCAGAAAAAAGGAAAAGAAAAGGAAAGAGAGGGAAGAGCTTCTCCCGTTGTTCTACATGTGAATTAAATTTTATTTTTTTGATAATTGTTTGGTCTTTTCCAGAAGAAAAATCTTCATCAGTCACTTTCCCCCATGTGAATGAAAATGAAAAAGAAAATGTTTTTGGTATGTATCTCACATGCACGTCTTTCTTTGTTCATTTAAGTATGTCATGTTATCTTATTTAATTTGAAAATAAATTTCTGTTGGAACAAGAAAATCAACACAAAACTGTACCATGAAATAAAATTCCAATAATCATTACACAAACAACTTCAAACGGTTAATTTCTGAAGGCATTATTAGAAATAATATAGCTCAATCTGGTAATTATGTGTCTTTTCTTGAGTAGATTAGGGTAGCATATTAAGAAACAAGCAACAATTAAATTCAGTTATGATTGGTTTTTACTTGCTTTCATAGGCGTGAAGAGAAAGAAGGGAACTTTCTTTTGGCCACCGAAAAACTGCCTTAGAAAGCATCAGTATCATGGATTTTTCTTTGAGAAATGCTATTCCTTTCTTATCTTGGATTAAAGCCAACCTCACATGCATCATTATCCGCGTCAATCAAAATCAGGGAACGCGCACATATTATTATGGCAACTTTACTCTTTTTGTGGACAACCAAAATACACCTCATAGACCTTTGTCGTATTAGTTTCTATACAACAATAATTTCGTCTAGGACCACCAAAATGGAGGCCTTCCATTTCTTTCTCTTTGATTCTATATTCGCATTTTGAAGTATTAAAATACTTAATGGCTGGCACTAGCAATAGCATGCAATGCTGAGCCTATCTGAATGGGATTTGAAGATAAATACCATCAACACCAATCACATTAAGGAAATCATGCCAGGTTGTCAGAGATCATCATACTTAATGCAGCCACTATTTAAATAACAACAAAATATGAGAGAGAAAATCCGGCAATTCTAGATGAATCTGAATCTTTCAAGCTTTTATCTGTAAAACGCGCACATAATTCGGTGAACTTCCCCACACAAGTTCCTAAGGAGCCAGAATATATGGACCACTACTCAATAGAATATTTATTTCGGATAGAAAGAAGACGAGAGAAAGGGGGAGGGGCAACATATCACAACATAAACCTTTTCGATATGCTTCAATTCAACAACTAACCCTATCACTAGCCTACGCTTAATTATCCTCAGTCTTGGAATCTGTTGTGGGCTCTATGGGCTTCAAGGGGATGCGGGCGGGGGCTGAAGGAGATGGTGAGGGTGAGCTCTCCACTCCCATTTCAGCTCTGAGTTCATTGATGCTCTCCTCCAATTCGTCTATCCTGTTCCCCATCTCATCAAGTGCATCAAAGAGTTAAGGAAACTATGAATTAAAATTGCTCATATTTTCCCCCACAATACAAGGAATCATGTATCTTGGACTCACACCCAAGAGAAGGAATAAAAAATTAATATTTAACCTGGATCCTGGATATTGTATTACCATTATGCATAAGAATTAAATAAAAGGACCATGGAAAATTTTGATAACCAGAATTCCCCTCCTCCTGCCTGCCCCCAGAACTTCAAAACCAACCACATGCAGGGAAAGGTAACTAAAAACTGAGGTAGAAAGTTACGTCATGTCCAACGACTTTAAAGCAAGATGACTCGGAAACTGAATAAAGACATTATAAAGGTAAGCAGAGGAAAAAAATAAATGCATATCACAAAAGACGAGAAATGTAATTAATAGAACTGTAGACCAAAGGATATTCTTTTCAATGATGGAGTTTGACATTGTCTGGAATCTGGTTTGCTGCAACATACAGAACATAAGGAACACAAAAAACAGTGGAGTGCAACTTCAACACGTAAATTTTCACAATTACTTCCAGCCACAAACTTACCATCTGCTGAAGAAGATTTTGTACCTGCAAGAAGCAGAAATTCAATTAGGAAAGATACTGCAATCAATCCCTTAATAGATATAGGATGCGAGTAATCTATAGGTAGACCAAGGAAAAATATTTGACACTCAATAAAAGAGGTTTCTTTCTTTTTCCCATGTACATAAAGTAACATTAGCTTTTCTAGTAAATGATAGACAAATTCAATGGATAACATAACTAGGTCAAGATCAATGACAATGCAATCATACATGCATAACTCTTCATCTTTTATCAACACATTATTATCTGATAATATACTAAAACATAAAACCAGAAATTTACGCTCCTCAATCAACAAAGTTATTGTTGTATGTCTTCATTTTATATCCATTGTAGGAAATAGAATCATCAATAAGTTTCTTAGATACTCACAAAAGCAGTCATATCAGCAGTGCTTTGTTTTGTGTCCTCATTATCATGTCCATCCTGCCAAAAATAAAAACAGTGAAACACAGCAAAATGCCATTTAAGACACCAGCACATACATTACTAGATATCCTACTTTCAGGACAGCTGGTTCGAGGAAGAATCCCAATCATCATCTTATAAGTCTTATGCCTAAAAATCCTTAACACAAGGATTCCAATTCTACAAAGTCTATAAACTATACATAGATTGTTATGGAAACAAGGAGGATTACTGCATGTTATCAGCCAGAAGACATCCAAAATTTGAATATACCAAACTAAGGTTTTCTTTATATCCTAATGTAAAATTAAATTGTCTCCATACATCAAGCTAAATCTATTCCAATTATAAATTTTTCTTTCAATCAGATGCTTTTACAACCAGATAGATCATCAGCTAAACATAAAAGGAGACAGACCTTCATGAATTCTGGAAAAGGATGCTAAAATGTATAACTAAACCATATCACAACCATCAATTTTATCATATATGATAGCTCATGCACATCTAGTTAGAATAGGTTTAAAAAGGAAGGGATAAAATATATATCTCCATCACGTAGCAACCATCACCTAGACATACTTCAATGTTATCACTCCCAAAGTTTATCCTGTAATAGTCTATGAAACAATATTGGCTGAGGCCTCCCCCCTTAAAACAGTTTATCCTTCATAACATGGAAAATGCTTTTGCATGTACAGCAGGTAAATACTATAAGTTATAACTTCTCTCAGATAACTAGATACTAAGTCCAGAGCAGCAACCACTTCAACTCTAGAACTGACCAATAACAAAATGAACTACACATATAATTGAGACATGAATAACGCAATTAAGTTGCTACAAAACTATGAAATATTAAATTCAGCAGCCATATTTTACCTACTAACTGGTTTTGAATTTTCATTCAGGTACATCTACATGATTCATTTTCATTAAAAACAACAGTTAAATCATAATAATTCATCCCAATACCACTTCCAAGACCCGCATTGGTACCAGCTTCTATGTACTATAATTGAAGCCCATTAATCCTGAATGAAAATGATAAACGAATAACTAATTGGACTATTTTGGTACTTGAAGCACAAAAAACTAGCTCCCACTTCAGTACGGATCTATTATCTAGGGTTCGAAAACTCGAACTAAAACCACCAATCCCCTTTCTTTTCTCGCGTTTTCTTATCAACCAAACAAAGTTCAGATCAGAAATTTAAACAGAAAACTAATGATTTTCACAGTACTCAGTTACTATACAGATCAAACAGTGAAAATAGAGCAGTCATACGGTAATGCGAGGAAAATAAGAATACAAGTGCGGTTTTGAATGGAATTAACAGTGTTCGTACCATTTTGCAGTGCTCCACGAGTCAAGGTTCCGAGACTTGGTTGTGGCAGTGAAAGCGCGAGGCGAGCGGAGAAGGGTTCCAGACAGTAAAGGACGATGGGTTTTCTTCTCTGTCTTTCTTAGGTGGTGTTTGGTATGAGGTAAGTTTTAAGATAGCTGGGAAAGTAAGATGGGAAAGTAATTTACCCATGATTGGTGCAAGATTTAAAAAATTATTCCCAGTTAAGTTACATATCCGGGCATGAAGAGTTGTACACAAAATTTGAAAATTCTATTCCCACCCTCACAGGTGGGTAAGTTATATTCCGGAGGGAAGGGGAAAATTTTGGTATGTAAATTTACTCAATTACCCCCTGAAACGTGTACACAGTCGAAGGCTCGAAGCATTCCTCATTCACGCTTGAAATTCATTGTGTTTTCCCTCTGTAAGCTGCATCTTCTCCCCAACGATCTACGTCTGCCGTCTAGCTGGTAAGAATCTTCTTCTTCTTTTTTGATTCTCCTTCACTTTATCTGCTTTCTAGCTGGTACGAATCTGCATTTTTGGGAAGATTTTAGTGCTGAAAAATGCTTCTCTTCCACAAATTTTGCCTCTTCCTGTTTAGGTTTTCCAAAAAATTGATTTTTTGTTTCTGGTGTACTGAGTAAATTTGGCATGGTTTGGGTTTGTTGAAGTCATGGGTCATTCGGCGGAATCAAATAAAATAGACAGGAGATGAACACCCCTTTGTTTTTACGATAGTTGTTCTTCATCTTTTGCATTCTTCCATTTTTTGTTTTTTTTAGCTTGGTGAAATTACCATGGATTTTCAAGTAGTTTAGTGTTGGGAATCTGATTTCCTTTCTCCAAATAAATGCTTCTTGCATAATGGTTGTGGTATTGTTGGTGAGCTTTTCCCACTCACTGGACAAGTGGTTTGTTCACTGCTTCCAGAACAGTGCTGGCTTATTGGATAATTTTGAGACGTGCTATTTCTATTACTTGCTAAACATGTTGAAAGTTGGTTGGGTGCTTTCTATAATGTATTACATTACCTTGCCACCATCTAACTTAACCTTCAACTCGGTGCCCACCCTCAGTTCTGTGTCATGCTTGAGTACACTGAGCATCCGTGGCTACAGGGTGTTTGTTGAAATTCCTCAGAGGTAACCTCCTAAAAGGCCACAAGCACGCACACAAAGCAACCCCCACATAGGTAACCAGTTACACAAAATTAGCTCACCCATAGAGTGTTTTCCAATTCTTTGGGGGATTTTAGGAAGATTGTGTCTTTAAACCACTAGGCTTTTGTATAGCAATAGCACAGATGAATCCTAGAAGGATAGGATGATGTGAACAATGTAAATTCCTTCACTCCCTCAATTTTTTAAAATCAAAGTTAGGCATAAACCTAACAATAGATAAGCAAACAAACCATTCTGTGTTAGCTAAATTCCCTCACCTTTCATTTCTCTCCCCACATTTTAGGAAAATTCTTATTCATCTAATCTCCTTTTGGTGTAAAAATTCCCCGTTTGGGTCTAACCAAACTAGCATTAAGCCATTACTGGGTATTCTAGCTTTGTAGTGTTGCCTCCACCAATAATAGAGAGATGAAGGCATCGCATCTCTAGGTCCCACCTAACTAGCAACTAAATAAATGACTATTAAGGTATTATTTCTTTTTATTGTTTAATGGTGAAGGACTTTACTTACTTGTATATAAATGAGCATGTTCTGAACTTCTTCCAATGAATCTCTACTTGCAATCAATCTCTCCCTCTCCTCAAATGAGATCTCTGAAATTTTACAGAACCAACCATGTTCTGAGCAATAGTTGCAGAAACTGACACTGTTGTTGATTTCTTCATTGATTCTGTCGTGCAAATTGCAAGCTCTCTGAATGAGACTCTGCAGGTCTTTGTTCAACTCCATAGTCAGGGACTAACAAACCCCATCAATCAAATCAAACCCCACATAGACTCAATTTTGGTAAACCTATGAATTTAATTCTACTGCACAGATCTTTTGTCAGATTTTGTGCACTTTGTTTGTGGTGAGAAGCTTTATGACCAATGACCATAAAAGAAGCTTTGTTTGGTGTTTGGACATAATCATTTTGGTCCTTAGCTACTTTCCTTTTCTGTGGGTTTGCTTTAGTTGTTCATACCCCACACAGCTCACTTTCATGGAATGTCCTTCTTAGTTATTAGGACCATAAGAGTATGTATTCATGTGTATGCCACCCACCTTATGCTTCATTCATGTCACATTATCATACAAAACATTATTCTTTTTAAAATCTGCAAAACCAGTTCCCTTACACATGTGTTTTTTTTCTTTTCTTTCCTGTGTTTGATGTTTTCTTCCTTAAACCCCCTTCCCATGTGCTTGTATGAT
>QAOA01007101.1:0-15363 GCA_003255065.1 Cercis canadensis
CACCCAAATATTTTATGTTAATTGATTAATTACCCCAACCCACCACTGCAAGATACTCTCCATCTCTCTCCAATAGCCCCTCTTCGTTCACCTCTGTAACTGCCATTGGGTTGTCATAGGTGGTGGAGAGAAGCTGGGGACATGAGTTGTTAAACGACGCTGTTGACTATGGGTTCTTGTGCAGCCGTTGAGTTCGACTCAGACAATGGGTCTCTCTTCATTGTCGAATTCTCAACTAAGTCTTCAACTGAGTTAGTCTCAAGTGCTAGCTTCATGGATTTCCCCACCACCACCCTCCTCCACCCACCTTGGTCAAAGAGCCACCGAATTCACTGCCAACGTCATTGAGAACAACAACAACGACGACCACAAGTTCACAAACTCGAATCTAAATCCATCTGGGTACCCTTCGCAGAGGTTTTTACTTGCTTCGTCTCCCATAATTTACTTGCGGTGAGTCTCTCCAAATGCTTTTATTGTTTAGTTATGTCATACAAGGTGATTGTTCAATCGGTTTTTTTGGACGGAAAATTGTTTTTTTTTTTTGGGTTTTATTTTTTTTTGAAATTTTTGCTGATTCTATTGCTCAAGTTGTAATCTTTGGTGATATGTTGAGTTTTTCTTATCTGTTTCTTGCTTCTTGGTGTTCTTTGTATAGAGTTTCTGTGATTGGGATGCTTTAAGATTCAGATTAATTGCTTCATTTGGAAAGTTTCCTCATCGGTGAAAGGGGGGCTGATGGAGGAGTTGCTGGAGAGTGCAAAGGAGGAAAAATTCTTGGGTCATTGCATAATTTTATAAAATTATTGGGTCATATTGTTGTATTTCTTAAAATTGGTTCTTCAAGTAGCACTAAACACAATCTGGACCATTGAATGAAAATCCAATGTTCATAAAGAGCCTTTGCACTGGTGCCCATTCATAAGGATGGGTATTGTAGACTTGGCCTTAATGAATTTATCTTTTTCTTCATTGGACAATTATTTTTATAATGTCCAATCTGACCACACTTATAACAAACTGGTCCTTTATAATATTTTTTAGATTTTGAATTTTTATAAGATTTATTTTGATTTTTTTGAAGTTTTACTTGATTCTCCTCTGTCAAAATATCATTTACTTTTATTATATCTTTTATTCCTATATTCCTTTCTAAACGTTTTGAGATTTTTTCTATTTCTTGTAGAGGGAGGAATTAACTTATAATCAAAACCCATTTGACTACAAATATTTCCTAATTCATCTTTTCATTAAAGACTATCTTTTTGAATCTTATTTTTTAATTTTAAATCATTACATTGAGCCATTATTTCTTGATTAATAGTAGTAACTAGTTGACCATATGAAGAAGTTTCATATACTAGTGTTAATAATAAACCTTGGTTTGTACCATAAGTCCTTAATCTTTCTTTGACTTATTTTGCAAATAACCTTGGAAGTCCACAAATAAACTTTCCTTTCCAACAGGCTACATCGCAATCATTTCTTAAAAATATTTTTGAGAAAAATACATTTGTGTACCACCTTAAATTTGAAAGTCTTCTACATCTTAAATTAGTTAAGATTTCTAATGATTTTTCTTGAAAGTTTTGAGGTTCACCTATAAAATGTTTAATTATTGCATAAATTAAAATTTCTATACTATTTGAATTATTAGTTTCTGGATGTATTGAATTTTCTATTTCCATTCTTTGTTCTTTAATGAGATAATTATCCCACCATCATCTTAATTGACCAGTGAAACCACTAGTAATAATTCTAAGAATATTTTTTAAATTTGTTGTATGAATTTTAACCCTAAATGCATAAACTGCCATTAGCATTTAATTTGTGTGATTTAATATTTTTTGTTCACTCATGCCATCAATATTCCATTTATAAATACTATTTCCATCATAGCTTGAATGTACATATTAATTTCTTTCTTCAAATTGAATGTCAAGAAGAGTAGGTCTTGGATAATAATTTCTAGTTTGATATGTCTTTGACCTAATCTTGATTTTTGTTTGAGTCTATTTATTGCTAAATCATCTTCTTCATTGGTAATCATATTTATTGATTTTTTTTTATATTTTTCTAGATTTTTAAGTTTTTCTACTATTAGATTTAATGTTTCTTCGTTTCCAAATTTAATGTTTTTTATTTTTGAAAAATTCGGTATCTTGTAAATAGGTTGTTGAATTTTTTAAGTTGTGTATGAGATAGAAGAGGAAGAAGGAGATCCTACTCCCAAGGAATTTTTTGGAATTGAAATATGATTTTCAATTCTATTCATTTGATTAGACATAGTTTTGAGTGTTTGATTTGTATAATTATTTTGATACTATAAATTTTTAATATCTTTTAAAGAAGGATTATCTCTATCAGAACCATGTGTCATTTTGAATGGTGAAGCTACTACTTCTTCATTATGAATATTTTTTATGGTAATTTCTTCTAAAGGAGTATGTACTAAAGTTATAATTGAATTTGATGTAGTTTTCCAATCTTGAGTTATCCTAGTATTTGTATTAATTTTTCTTATTGTAGAATAATGATAAAATATATTATGTCTTTCATTATAATCTTCAAACCATTTGAAGAAAGGTAAATTTATTTCTATTACTTATAATTCATATAAGTAAAGTATCTTGAGTTTATCTCTTATATCTTTATTGAACTCTTTGAAATACCATTCTCTTTTTTCTTTATTATTATTTTCCATAAATTCTTTACTAAGTTAATTCTTATCTATCCGGAATTCTTTCGATATGACATTTAATTGACTATGGAAGTCTAATCTAGTTGGAGACATATTTGGTGATTCTGAGTTTTAAGTTTCTTGATATATAGGTTTTGGAACTACAAGTTTAAAATTTATTCCTGATATATTTATTGAAGAGGAATCTATTGATCTTCTTGGAAAGCTATAATGAGTTGATATTTCATACCTAAAAGAATTTGATTTATTAAATTTAAGTTTAACATTTCCAAAGGGGTTGTTATAATATGATCTAATTCTGGAATTTCTAGAGTTTTAGGAAGAATAACATCTTCTAATTCCCATTCTTCTACATATCGGATTTCATCATGTGTTAGTCTNTTCTTTTAAATTTTTATCATGAAGCATAAGGGTGCAGGTTTATTGGATTGGGTAAAATTTCATTTTCAGGGAACTGTTGGGTCATAGTTTAAATTTCAGCCCAAGTTGTTTGGGCTTAGAGGATGATAAGACATATATAGACCCAATTGGCTGTTTAGCCATGGTGACCAATTTTTATTTTTAGTTTTCCAGATGTGCTAGAGACCGAAAAATGATGTGATTCCTGAGATACATGGCAACTTTACCCGAGTTTATTACATAATTCTCATGAAGAACTCTAATTTCTGTGATGATATATTACACCTGCAGTGAAGCTTATTACATTATTTTCAAGAACAACACTGCTAGTCTCCTCATACATCCATTTAATTACTGCATTTAGAAAGTGACATAGAGATTATGGTTTCTATAAATTAAACCCTGAAATGATATATTTGGATGTTCTCTACTTCAAGTTTCATGAAGTTACTGCGCTTTCTGGTAGTGAAAAACTTGCCCCAATTATATGGCCTATACTTGGCTGGATTTTCGTCACTTGTCAGCTCCTCTAATGGCTCAACGTTGGTGTAGTGTGCTGGATTTAGGAAGAACGGAATTGAAAACCTTTCCTTCTCCGAGTTCACCATAACCCTGTGCTCTACACTCTCATATGCCTCATTGCTCCAAACCTTGTACAACATTTTCAGTTGATGTTTTGGCACTGAATTAATTAAATCACATCTGATATTGGTTTATGCATGAATTTGAATAATTAATTAGAAGCATGAGTGTGTACCTGAATAATGTCACCAACATTGATAATATAAGCGTCGGGTGTGGGTTTGACCCGAACCCACTCACCATCAGTTTTTCGTTTCACTTCTAATCCTCCAACATCATCTTGGGCAAGTATGGTTAGAGCACCAGCATCCCTGTGTCTACCAACTCCAAGAGCCAGGTGAGGTGAGGGACAAGGTGGATAGTGATTCAGCCTGATAAAGCTAGTTTGGTCGTTGAAGAACCCTTGGAACCGCTTTGCTGGCAGGCCTAAGCTCACAGCAATAAGTTGCATCAGTTTCAGAGCTAGTTTTACCATGTCTTCACCATATTCTCGGCATGCCTCCCTGTAATATTCAACCCAAAGATTGATCAGAAGTTACGTTTAAATGCGTAATTTCTAGCAATACTAACTAATTTTTTTAAAAATTTAATGAATAAGATTAAAATTAATTATTCAATATCACAAATAATATTTATATTATAAATAAAATTAAAAATTAAAATAATTTGTGAACCATAACAAAATATGAGTAAAATATAATTTTCATCATTCAAAAATTTGTAGAGTGTCATTTTAATCTTTGATTTAAAAATTAATCCCTTGGCCAAATCAAATCTACGTAGCATCAATTAGTGAAAGTAAATAAAAAAATTCATGTGACCCATTAAGTGATGATTTGACCATTAATTTTCTATGTGACATGTCTTTAGCTTAGAGTAAAATTCACGTGGCATGCCAACGTGGCCATTAAAAAAAATCTCTCGTCTCTCTACCTTCCACTCTTTCCTCTCCGACTTTCATCGTCTCCCTTCATGAATCCAAGTAAACCAGAGGACGATCTCTTCGATCATCACAATCCCCATTATTTGGACCCATCTTATCAAATCCTACCTCACCACCACCACCAAGCTAAAGAGAGAAGGATTTTTGCATCTTCTCCACAAAAAACGCTGCCAACGCCTCCATTCCTGCCGTCGTGAGATCATCGCCTAACTCCATCAACCTTGCCACTCCCTTGCAAGCATTCCTTGGTTGCACCCTGATTCACTCTCTTCTCCAATCTCTCTCTCTCTCTCTCTCCCGTTTTCTCTCTCAATTGTTCTCTTTCCCAGTGCCTCCCCTTTTTTCCTCAGCCTTCTCTCCTCTTCCCTAATCAGCATTCTCTGCCTCTGTTCTGCTCTCTCACGATCTCCTTCCGTTCTCTCTTTGTCTCGTTTCAAGCTTGTTGCCCAGGTCCTTCTCCTTTTGCTTCATTCCATCGCACCTCTTTTCTCTCTTTAATCTTGGTAGCAATTGAGGTTTGAAGGTGGAGAGAGGCTTTGAGGGTGCCAACTCCGGCGGCAACGAGGTCATTTATGAGACAATTATTTTTATTTTTAAAGGGTTAAACGACGTAGTTTTAACACAACTCTACCTCATCACATTACAGGTTACGTAGCCTTTTTTATCCACTTTCATTAATTGGTGCTTACAAGAAGATTAATTTGACAGACGGAATGATAATTCAAAAGTGAAAATATTACTAAATATAAATTAAGAACTAAAATGATAATTGACCAATAATTCAATGATCAAAATAATATTTTACACATAAAATATATATGAGTGTATTATTTTAGTAGTTAATTATACATGTGATTTCTATACAACTTATGATACTGAATAATTAGGTTAAGATTAAACTTTGTTTGATGTTGCTAATTTTTATTAATGAAATTGAAGCAGAGTGAAGAATATTTTTACCTCAAGTGGGGAGGGTAGTGAGGCCACTGATTATGCCAGTGAACGACATGTCTATCGAGAGGGTCAAGGGAAGCAGGCACCAAGGTGGGTTCCTCCACGCTAAAATCAAAGACTTCCTTCCAGTCCCTAACATTCTTGGTATGCTCAGTGTCATAATATCCCAACACCTTAACGCTATCTCTCCTCACCTTATTCTTCTCCTCCGAACTCTGAGCAAAGAACTCCCTCGCCGCCGCTTCGATCTTCTGCCGGCGATCTAAAGGAGCCCCATGATTGATGACCTGGAAAAAACCCCACTCCTTGCTTGCCCTGCCTATTTCCTTAACAAGTCCATCAATGGCAGAATTTGAATAATCTGAGATTGAAAAATCATCATCTAAATCTAGGGAGCTTATCGGAGAGAAGTCAATCAGAGGGATGCCTTGGGCTTCTGTGACACAGATCTTGGGCCTGTGTTCTGGAGCTTGGATGAAGGCTGGGTCTACCTCTCCCATGATTGATTCAACTAATTGTGGTTAAGATTTGTGGAAGACAAGGTTAATTTATGTGATATATTAGGATGGGTGTGGGGTTGATGACAAAGATACATTGAACCCGGACAAATCATTATGCTTTTTTAACTCGAGGAGAAGATTACAAGTACTAGGTGAAATGTTGGCTGGTTCAGATTCCGTTTCGAGATCGGCCCGTAGTGACGTATGCTCTTGCATGGCTAAGTTTGTCATTGTCGGATAATCCGCATTTGGGAGGATAGATAAATCTTTTAATCAAAAGCTGCTAAGAAAATTTCCTTGAAACATTTACTAGATGTTGTTCTTTTTGCTAAAATAATTGCTAAACAAATGAGAAAGAAATTGAGAGAGAAGAAAATTGAATATATCTATGTTGATATATTATTGTGAATAAAAAAAATTAATGGTGTATCATTTCTAAATTCAACTTAACATGATTTTTCTGTTACAAAAAAAAAAAAAAAAACTCAACATCATTTTTCTAAAATTATTCTCCCTATTTTTAACATTGAAAAATAAAAAAATACAAGGAGATAAACTAACTAAAATCCCCCCCTCTTTTATTTTTCTGTTAAAATACGATTTCCAGATTGATACGTTTATATATATTTTTCTATTTGGTATAGATTGAAACTCTAGTTTGGTAAATTAAAGCGATGATATCAAAACAATAATGGGATACCGAATGAGGTTGAAGATTTGGAATACAAACGACAATTATTAGCTGCCGTAGAAATAGATGCTTTTTCCCATTTCTGCCAACTGCTAAACAATCTTCAAATATGCAATTTGTCACCATTTAAATTAAGCCAACAAAATAAGTCACTGTTAAAGAAGAAACCAACGACGGGATCGAAAACATCAAAACAATACGAAATAGATAAAAGATAGAGGGGTATTATAATAATAAATAGGACATCAATCTAGAGTAATTTAGTAGAAAAAAAGTTAATTATTGATAACATATCAAAACACATATATATAGGAGTGGGAAATAGGGTGTCGATAATTAATTAAACAATAATAATTTGCTAAAGCAAGCAACCATTTTATTGAATTACATTCAATTATTGGTATTCACAACATGACGTTGATTATTAAACTCTCTTAAGTGTAACCCAGTTACTGGGAAAGCTTAAAATGATAAATTTGGAGATTTTCAACATTAGATTTAACAAAATTACTAAGCAGTCTGCTAGTACGGAACTTTCCCCAGTTGATTGGTTTATACTTTGGAGGATTGCTCTCATCTATCAGTTCTTCCAATGGCTTGACATCAGTGTAAAGTGCTGGTTTCAGAAAGAATGGAATCGAAAACCTATCCTTCTCAGAGTTCACCATAACCCTGTGCTCCACACTCTCATAAGCGTCATTACTCCAAACCTGCACAAATGAGATAGTCCTATTTTGGTTCAGTGCTCTAATGATTTGCGTCAATTTTACTAGTAAAATGTGAAAACAACAGTCTTTGATTAACATGTAAACAAATGGGTTGAATCGAAGTACCTGAATCATGTCACCGACATTGATGATAAAAGAATTGGAAATGGGCTTGACCCGAATCCACTCTCCATCTGATTTTCTCCTTACTTCAAGACCACCAACATCATCTTGAGCAAGAACGGTCAAAACCCCAGTATCCTTGTGTCGTCCAAGACCCAAAGCCAGATGAGGGCAAGGGCAAGCTGGGTAGTGATTGAGTCGTATATTACTGGTATTATGCTTGAAGAAGCTACGGAACCTGTTTGGTGGCAAGCCTAAGCTCAGTGCAATAATTTCCATCAACTTGTAAGCCAGTTTCTCCACTTCTTCTGCATAATCTCTGCACGCCTCTCTGCAAAAACAGAGGGAGGAAACCAAAGCAAAATCAGAGAAACAAAGAAGATCTCAAGTAATCAAATTCTGGGTAGTGAAAATTACCTGAATTCAGGAGGATTCTGGGGCCATCGATTATCCCATTGGAGTTGAATGGATTTTTCATCACTGGTATCATCATTAGAGGGCGGAATAAAAGTGGGTTCTTGCACATTAAAATCATAGATTTCCTTCCAGTCTCTGACATTCTTAGTATACTCTGCCTCAAAGTAGCCCAGAACATTAAGTTCATCTCTTCTCACCTTCATCTTCTCCTCCAAACTCAGTGAGAAAAACTTGCTTGCAGCGTCTAGGATCCTCTGCCTCTTATCCAAAGGCACACTGTGATTAATCACCTGGAAGAAACCCCAGTTCTTGCATGCACTGCCTATTTCTTGAACTAGGCCTTGAATGGCAACTGGGTCTGAGACCAAGAGGGAGTCTTCGTCTTGGTACTTTATTGGCGTCAGATCAATCAAAGGGATGCCTTCGGCTACGATTACTGAGGATTTTGGCCTATGTTCTGGGGCTTGCACGAAACTTGGATCCACCTCTCCCATGGTGATTCTGCTATATTTCTTTCTTTGACCAGCATAACAGAAACGGAGCGTTTTATATGCAGGCGCTGGATATCACGTACATTGAACCAGGACTGTTTTCTTTGTTATAAATTGCCACATTCAGAGTGTAAATCATTTCTACTTTTTGTTGTGCTTTGTCTTTTCCGTAACAAAAAGGATAGCCTTCAACACTTTGACAGCAAGGCTGAGGAGTTGTCAATTGACACATGGCAGATAGATGTATCCAAATGCTTAACGTTTCCACCGCAAATTGTATTTTCTGTTGGTGCCATTCCCACAAAATGCAATTATCTCCTAAATATGAAACTGACTAAATATTTGTTGGTTTCAAACTCAGCAGCACAAGAAGAGCACTTTCACTACTAGTTCCAGAAAGTAATATTGAACTACCCTTGCTTTTTCTTTTCTTTTATGTTGAAGTTCTTCAGCATCATAAATAGGGTGGAGCTGCAGTTGTTTATTTCTTTCTGCAATGAAATCTCATGGAAGGCAAGTTTAGCAATTGATGATAAGGGGAAGTTAAATATTTTTACTCATGTAAGAAACTATCGGAAAAACAGTAATTTTCCATTAGAATCTGGTAGAAAAGTGATTAAGTAGTAAAAATTTCTCGAAAGATAACAAGTGGAGGCCATGAAAACCCCAACATATTATTGCTTGCTACAGTACATATATAAAATATCTCAACGTCTTAGATGTACCAGAACATGTCTCTGGTATTAAAACATATTATTGCTTGCTACAGTACATATATAAAATATCTCAACGTCTTAGATGCACCAGAACATGTCTCTGGTATTAACTTTCTCTTACAGATACAGAAACTGCTTCAACATATTATTGTTTCTATTAGAACATATCTTCCTATCTCATAATTATGCTATTTTAAAATGATAAATTTGAAGGTTTTCAACATTCTGTTTCTTGAAATTACTGTTCTTTCTGTTGATGAGAAACTTGCCCCAGTTGTATGGCCTATATTTTGAGGGGTTTTGCTCATTTGTCAGCTCCTCCAAGGGCTTCACAATGGTGTTGTGTACAGGGTTGAAGAAGAAGGGAATGGAAAGCCTGTCTTTTTCAGAGTTAACCATCGCTCTGTGCTCTACACTCTCATAGGCATCATTGCTCCAAACCTAAACAAAGCACACAAATGAGATATCAAATTAGAATAATAAACATTTCAAAGTCTTAATGGTGGAGAGAGTGTAATGGTACCTGAATAATATCACCAACATTGATAATATAAGCATTTGGGGTGGGTTTCACCCTTATCCACTCTTGGTCTGTTTTGTGTTTCACTTCTAATCCTCCAACCTCATCTTGTGCAAGAACGGTTAAGGCACCAGCATCCTTGTGCCTACCAACACCCAGAGCTAGGTGAGGGTAAGGGCATGGAGGATAGTGATTGAGTCTAATAAAGCTGGTTTGATCTTTGAAATACCCATGAAACCGCTTTGCTTCCAAGCCTAAGCTCAGAGCTATAAGCTCCATCAACTTAAAGGCCAGCTTTTCCACTTCTTCAATATACTCCTGGATCACCACTCTGCTCATTGGAAAAACAGAGCAACCCATTACAGCATATTTACACCAATTTGTTTAATTCTAAATGATCAAAAACAAATTTTTTTAGTCCGATGATAATAAAATATTAGAATTTCAGTGAACAATGAATGATTCATCACCTAAGTTCTGGAGGATTTTCAGGGGATTGATTAGTCCACTGAGTGAGTTGATCATCATCTTCTTCACTTGAAACAGGGATCAACATGGGTTCTTTGACTAGAAAATCAAACACTTCCTTCCAGTCTCTAACGTTCTTAGTGTGCTCTGTATCATAATAACCAGCTACACTATTAGCATCTCTGCTGACTTTTCTCTTCTCCTCCAAACTCTGTGCAAAGAACTTCCTTGAAGCGTTCTCGATCCTCTGCCTTCGATCTAATGGAACCCCATGATTTATTACTTGGAAGAAGCCCCATTCCTTGCATGCACTACCTATTTGTTTCACCAGGCCATCAATGGCAGATGGGTCAGAAGAGGTGCCATCGTTGTTGTAGTTTATTGGAGAGAGATCTATTACAGGAATGGCTTCGGCTTCAATAAAGGAAGATTTCGGCCTGTGTTCTGGGTCTTGGATAAAAGTTGGATCGACCTCTCCCATGGTGGTGACTGCTTGCTAAGTGTAAAGTTCTATGGAGTAGGTTTTGGCTTGGTTGTTCACTTGTTTACTTAAATATGATGATTGTTAGAGGAACATAGACCAGGGGAAGTCTTTCACGTAATTGGATACAATGAACCGGGACAGGTTGAACAATAGGGTGGTGTTTGGTAGCAGCTAAGTTTTGACATGTAACATACTCTAATTGGTCCAAATCATCTATGTCACAGGTTTTATTTCTTATTTTCCAACTAAAAAATACAATATTAATTATTTATAATCTTATAGAAAAAAAATCTAAATGTAATGAAAATTTATAATTTCTATATATATATATATATATTCTCCACTGGTCAATATTAATTTTAATTCATTACATTTATGTAAAGTTTCTACTTTTCTTTATTAGATGGAGGAGGTTGAGCAGCTGAACCTTAATTTTATAAGAAATCATCTCAAATAGTACCGTGTGTGTTTTGATAAATTTGTCGGTTGCTACTTGCTGCTTGGGTTTTGTGGTCACCCATTTGCTTTATTGGCAATTATTGATGTTGCTGATGATGATAATGACAATTACTATATGTCATTTTCTGTGTGAGATTATTTGGATCTTCAACAGATTAATCTATCTGCAATATTGAAAGACTTGAATGGCCTCACAAGTCACAAGACATAAGACACGGTAATAGATGATAGAAACATTAGAATCCAAGTCGAAATCATTTTATTTCCATAGTGCGATTTATTGTGCTAATAGATGTGGCACTGATACAGTAACACAGTAACAACCCAATCCCAATTACACCTCTTGCTCCTCTGGTATACTGAAATCATCAATTTGGATGTTGGCAACATTGAGTTTCATGAAATTACTGCGCTTTCTGGTAACTTGAAACTTGCCCCAGTTATAAGGCCTATATATGCGAGGATTTGCCTCATTTATCAGCTCCTCCAAGGGCTCCACCCAAGTGTAGTGTGCAGGGTTCAAGAAAAATGGGATAGAAAGCCTTTCCTTCGCAGAGTTCACCACAACCCTGTGCTCTGCACTCTTATAAGCCTCATTCGTCCAAACCTGCACCAAAATCCCAACAACACCTTAAGCCATCACATGCTATTTTAAAACAAGAAAAAACATAACAGATAAATTATGTGCAGGAGAGTGACAAAACCTGCATTATGTCACCAATATTGATGATATAGGCATCTGGGGTGGGCTTGACACCAACCCATTCTCCATCTGTTCTTCGTTTTACTTGTAACCCTCCAACTTGGTCTTGAGCAAGAACAGTTAAGACTCCATTGTCCCTGTGGCGACCAACTCCAAGAGCAAGGTCAGGGGAAGGGCAAGGTGGATAGTAGTTGAGCCTAATGTTACTGGTTTGATCCTTGAAGTAACCGTGAAATCGCTTTGCTGGTAAGCCTAAGCTCAAAGCAATAAGCTCCATCAATTTCAGAGCCAATTGAAGCACGTCCTTGGTATATTCTTGGCATACCTCCCTGCATATTGAAAAATTATTCTAAATAAAACCCATTAATGGCAACAAATGGATATAATAATATACCTGAATTTGGGTGGGTATTCGGGCCATTGATTAGTCCAATGAGAGATTCCATTATCATGAGGGTCAGGTGAGGCTGCAACCAGAGTTGGATCGTCCACGCTAAAATCAAAGACTTCTTTCCAGTCTCTAACATTCTTTGTGTGTTCTTTATCATAGTATCCCATTATGGTCACCTCATCTCTGCTCACCTTTCTCTTCTCCTCCAAACTTTGTGCAAAGAACTCTCTTGCTGCGGATTCGATCCTTTGGCGCCTTTCCAGAGGCACCCCATGATTAATCACCTGGAAGAAACCCCACTCTTTGCACGCACTTCCAATCTGTTTGATAAGGTCCTCAAACAGAGAGTCCGTTGCCTTTTCATCTTCTTGTTGCTGAATGGGTGAAAGATCGATCAAGGGGATGCCTTGGGCTTCAATGGCATTGGGTTTTGGCCTGTGTTCTGGAACTTGAATGAATGTTTGATCAAACTCTCCCAAGTCTCCCATGCTTCTCCAAATCTAGAGCTTTTTTCTTGTCTTGCCCTTTTCTGGTCTAATAATAGTTGATGCTAGGTTTATTCAGCATGAACCAGGACGGGTTCTTGTATGATATTAACAAGATAGATGAAACAGAGGCCATAGATAAATGCGTCTGACTCATCCTCAATAACCCATATGGTTTTATTCTCTTTAATAATTATTTTCTCTAATTATTGTTTGAAAAATACCATTCAGCGTTTGAACATAGTTGTGTTCTCTTTTTCTCTTTTTGCGATATAGACGCAACTCCTTTATCCCAATGTGTGGTTGAAAGTGGTATTATTTCAGTTGTGAAGAAAAATTCATTAAATTTATATACTTTTGAATCAGATGGCCCAAGGAAGAGACATAGCAAAGTTGGATTTCGATTCTGACTCTTTGAGGAACTGGACTTTGTGGTGTGTTTGAGAAATAAAATGAAAGTGAAGAAAATAGGAAATTAATAATGTATCACTGTCGAGAGCTATTTCACCTTAATATTACATTTTATAAACTTATCTACCCATCTATTCACTTTCATAACTATTATCTTGTTATTATATTTTTTTTAAAAAAAAGAAAAAGAAAAAATGAAATAACTGTTCGATGAGACCCACGCTCTACCATTTTATTTTTATTTTAAAAAATATAGTAACGACATAAATAATTTTAAAAGTATAATAAATTAATAAATACGTTTTTAAAGTTTAATATTGCAGTCAAAGCTCCATTGTCCTTTTTATCTCTTTCATTTTCATTAGGAATGTAATACTATCTAGATTCAGTATCAATTTTCATCTCTTTAATTTTCTTTAGCAAATCTCTAGGACATTGAAATCCTATTGCTGATTATTATCAGTTATTTCTCTTCTCCACACTCTGCAAAGAACTTCCTTGAAGCGTTCTCGATCCTCTGCCTTCGATCTAATGGAACCCCATGATTTATTACTTGGAAGAAGCCCTATTCCTTGCATGCACTACCTATTTGCTTCACCAGGCCTTAAATGGCAGATGGGTCAGAAAAGGTGTCATCGTTGTTGTAGTTTATTGGAGAGAGGTCCATTACAGGAATGCCTTGGGCTTGAATAATGGAAGATTTTGGTCTGTATTCTGGGTATTGGATGGAAGCTGTATCGACCTCTCCCATGGTGGTGAACCTTAAATCATCTCAAATAGTTCCGTGTGTGTTTTGATAAATTTGTCAGTTGCTACCTGCTGCTTGGGTTCTGTGGTCACCCATTTGCTTTATTGGCAATTATTGATGTTGCTGATGATGCAATGATAATTACTATAATTTTTTTTTTTGACACTTGTTGAACTATGAGATTTTTTTTATATTTAAGTTAGAAAATAGTTCTTTGTAAAAAATTTAATTTAGTCATGCAGAATCTACAATAACAATATGCTAGTTAGTATAAGTGAGTAATGATCCTTATTTAGTAAAAAATTATCTAAGAGTTTGTGTTAACTAAGTATGGATAAGTATGGATAAGTATGATCTTAACTTATAACATTTTTTGTATATATATAGAAGCTACACTAAATGAAAATGTAAGAGAGCAAAAATTATTTCAATAACAAAAACTATCTCTGCCTTATTTCTGTTTTACTCTTCTTCCTTTCAGTCTATAAAACTTATATTTTAACAAGACTATTTGGATCTTCAACAGATTAATTGATCTGAAATCTTGAAAGACTTGAATGGCCTCACAAGTCACAAGACATAAGACACGGTAATAGATGATAGAAACATTAGAATCCAAGTCGAAATCATTTTATTTCCATAGTGCGATTTATTGTGCTAATAGATGTGGGCCTTTTGACCAAATTAAGGTAATGCACAATCTTATTTACCAATCTAAGGTACTTTTTAACATAATTACCGAAATAATGCAATTTTTTAAAATTGAAAAAAAAAAAAAAAGAAAGCTGACAAGCGCGGGGCCCACCGAACATGCCATTAGGCTAGTGGAGTTTCTTCAAGGGACATGCCATGTACCAGCACAAAGTGCTTGCTACCCACACCCTCTGCTGACTCTGATACTGTCTTGCTAATACTAATAGACAGTAGAATGATGAATAGAGAAGCTGGTATGGAATGTTTTTTTCCCTGCTCCATCTTTCTCTCTTATTTTCTTATCCACAACTAGAGCTACACAAACTCATCAATTTATAATGCTCGAAGGGTCATATACTGTAATTTCATATCAATTATCCTAGCTATTTGGACCACGAAAACTGCATATATTCAAATGGTGGGAATTGACAGAACCATAATACTAATCTGGGTCAAAGTTTGTGGCGATAAAATATGTTGTTGGTATTATTCTTTCTCTTTGAAATTCTGAATTTGATATTCTATTTTATTTTAGCGTGTATATATATATATATCAATTAAATAAAAAAGATGAATTAAATTATTTATGATAGTGTAGTACTGAAGTTATTTTTAAAATTTATGAATTATATATTTAAATCCAAAATTATAAACAAAGTTAAAAAATAAAAATAAAAAAATCGAATAGAAAAAGTGGCATCGGATAAATTTGTTAAATGTTAGGGAGGATGAGATCCATACTCACCATGTGAGCTGCTCTCCCAAATGTTTTTGGGG
>QAOA01007106.1:0-17883 GCA_003255065.1 Cercis canadensis
CGAAAAATTTCAACGGTATAAAATTCCTATGGAATTTCCAATGAAAATTCCAACGGTTAACCTGAGGAAGCAGCGCCTTAGCACATGGTCCATTCCAATTTCGAAGTTTGAGCCCCACTCTTCACTCTGCAAGGCGTCTCAGTCCTTATCCTCACTTGTATGACTNGGCGTCTCAGTCCTTATCCTCACTTGTATGACTCGTCTTTCTCTCTCACTATCTCTCTCTTTATTCACGTCACCTCTCCTTTCATTAAAAGGCAAGAATCTTTCACACTCTTTCGTTCTGATTCTTTCCTAATGTTTGGTTCCTTTCGGTAAAAGTACAAACTCTACGAGCTCATGTAGAGAGGTCCAACTTCCAAGTCACAGAGCCACATGCTCATGGTAGCGGTAGAATTTTGTTAGTTATTAAGAGGCTTAATTGTAATTTTAATCTTTTTACTTTAATTATTTGAATTTTTTGGACTTTTTATTTTAAATAAACAATTTAGTTTTTTTATATTCATAAAATATATAATTTTAGTCCTACCAAAATTTTTTAAATTTATTTTAAGGTATAAAGTTCTCTAATTCATAATTTCACCGTTCAGATTGAATAATTACGTCTTGTAAAACACCTCACCAAATTTCAGCTCAATCTAACTGTGAATACGTCTAAATCTTCAATAAGATGAAAACTTCTAATTTTGGTATTTTTGGCTGAGTTCCACAGTTAGATCAAGCTGACATTTTGTGGGGAGGTTCACAAAATGCAACTCTTTAATCTGAACGATGAGATTATGAATTAAGAAACTTTACACTTTTAAATAGACCTAAGAAACTTTAGCTTAAAAATAAAATGACTAAAATTACATATTTTTATTAATATAGATTGATTAAATTGTTCATTTTTAAATAAAAGGGACCAAAAAGTTTAAATGGTTAAAATAGAAAGACTAAAATTATAATTAAGTGTTATTAATACAATAATTTAGACTTTTCTTAGTTATTAGATAAATATAATTAAAATTTTTAATTGAAGATACAAAAAAATAAAAATTCGAATCAAAAACTGTAATTTTTTTTTAAATCTTTAAATTAAGTAAATGTTCTTGCATATATATATATATATATATGAACTATATAGGAAAACTTATACAACTACATCAAGTTTGATGACTTGCCAAACTTGCACAATTTAGTCCAGGTGATCATATATATATATATATATATATATATATATATAAAACAATTGCACTATAGGCAACATTCAAACGACATTAGATAACTAGCACAAACTATTTGGGCCAAACATGTATAGAAAAGAGAGGTTACAATAGATGTTCTTACATATATGAACTAGGAAAGCTTACAACTGCATTAATGACTTGTCAAACATGCATTATTAATTGGTTCCGCTCAAAATAAAAAAAATAAAAATAAATAAATAACACTTGCACTACTGGCAACATTTATACACCATATTATAAAACTAGCACAAACCATTTGTGCCAAACATATAGAAATCATAGTCGGATTATACTTATGAGCATTAAGGAATGTAAGCACTAGGTGGCAACCTAGGGGTAACCATAGCTGAAAGAGGCACTTTTTTCTGCAGGGCAATCCCAAAAATCTCTTCCATGTTGAGCTCCACAACTCCATTTGGAAAGTTCCATTCAAATGAATGCACCAGAGTGCCTAAAATGTATTGAACCAGTACAATCCCCATTCTTGTCCCAGGACAAATCCTCCTCCCTGCTCCAAATGGGATCAGCTCAAAATCATTTCCACGAGGATCAATTTTTGCATTCTTTTCATCTAGAAACCTTTCAGGGTTGAACTCTAAAGGATTTTCCCACACATTAGGGTCTCGCCCTATTGCCCATATATTAACACTTAGAGTAGTGTTCTTTGGGATGTAATAGCCATTAACTTCACATGCTTCTGCGGAGATTCTAGGCAAGTTCAGAGGGGTTGATGGGTGCATTCGGTATGTCTCCATGCATATTGCTTGGAAGTAAGGTAGGTTTGGTATGTCGGATTCCAGAAGGCGTCTCTGTCGACCTATCGCTTGGTCCATCTCCTCATGAGCCCGCTTCATGATGCTAGGGTTTTTTATCATCTCGGATAGTGCCCACTCTATGATGCTCGATGATGTATCCGTGCCGGCGGTGAAAAGATTCTTTACCAGGATGACATAAATTTTTAGTGAGAACAAAATCTTGACAAAAATAAATTTAAGATAAATAAACAAAAAAGTATTAAAAGAAAATAGTTATCATTTAACAAATTAAGTTGTTCTTGAGAATTCCCAATTTGTAGGTTCAGGATGGTAGCTAGTACATCACCATATCTGAGACATGCTTCATGATCTTACTTCATTATTTTTTTACTCAAAAGACTTGGTGGTTGAATCCACGAATATCTTAAGTTATCATGTTGTCACAAAGTCAATATTCAACAGTCAATATTATGTTTCCTAGAATTTTTCTGATTAAATAGGTAAACTTTTTAAGTAAATTCACCATTCTCCTAAGTAGTACCAACACAATGTTTGCTGTACTGTTGCCCCGCGTGTAAACAAAAGCTATTGTCTTATGTCTAGTACTATTCATGCTTCATTTACATTCACATCCTGACAAACTTGACAGTTAGCACAAAATTGAAACTAACAAGAATCCATTAAAAGAAAAGGACACACAGTTAAGCATTCACTTCCATAAAGAGTAAAAGACAGAGAGAGAGAGAGAGATACCAAAAGAAGTGCTTTGATGTTGTTCAGTGTAAGTCTCTCGCCATCAGCATTTTCTTGGTGAGACATGAGAACGTCTAAGAAATCAGGCTTATTCTTGCGCTTATAACTCGAAGCCTTGTGCTCTTCAATCATCCTTGTCAACAAGGAATCATACCTCTTATGCAAACGCTTCATGCCACGTTCAATCCCTTGCAGGTCCAACCATGCAAGAGAAGGTATAAAATCACCTATGTTGAAGTACCCCGCAGTGGTCATGAGCTCAACAACCATGTCCTTGAACTCATTAGACTCTGAACCATGTGTCACAAACATACGGCGACTAAGTATCACTTGGCCTATCATATTAGCCATAGCAAAAGTTAACATCTCAGGCACCACCACAGGCTGCCCCTGTGTGCTTGAATCGTACATTGCTCGAAGCATGTGGCCGAGCTCGGCAACTCTAGCTTCTGCCGAATCATCAAGAGCTTTTCCACCAAGCATGTGCAAGTTACTTAGTTTTCTAAGCAGCTTCCACCTAGGGCCATAAGCCGCGAACACCATGTCTTGTGAATCATAGACCAAGTGGGTTGCTCCGGCATTTGGAGGCCGGTTCAAGAAATTTAAGTCTAGGGTTTTGAGAAATGCACGAGCTGCATCTGGTGCAGAGGCTACAACCATGTCATGAGCCCCCATTTTTAGGTAAATGATAGGTCCATAAGTTTTGGCCCATTTTGCTAGCGTAACATGAGGCATAGGTCCCATCAGTGGGAGTGCACCCAATATTGGCCATCCTCTAGGCCCTGGTGGGAGCTTCCTATGATGGATTTTGAGGAGTGAGCGAAAGAAGAATTGGCTTATGAAAAAAATGAAAACGGCAATGGCAATTTCTTTCAGAACCAAGAGATCTAAGGATGCCATATTCAATAAATCTTGCAATGTAGCAATATTTATAATGGTTGCAAGCACATGCCTCCTATTTTACTTTTCAACTCTTCCACCAATTAAATAACCATGCCACTTGTGCGTCTAATGGTCAGCAAGACTAATTTTTAGTGTTTGAATCTTAGGTAAAAATTGAATAGCAAATTTTGAGGAGCTCTCAACGAACAAAGTAAAAGAGACTTCATCACATCGACTTTAAACTAACAAGAATCTATTTTTTTTTTTTAAAAAAAAAAATCTATATCAGTATAGTCTGATTCCTATGACAAGCAATCATATCTTAACAGATAATCTTTAAGTATGATAATATGCTTTCACTAAAATCTGTGACATGCTCTGCTTTTAAAATAAGGTAGCCCCTCACCCTAAATTTTTGAGCAACAAAAAAATTCATCTTTTAAGACACATAAGTACTTGGCACAACCTAAAGCAAGAAGCATTCTAACAAGCAAATGGTCCAGTCCAAGCTTGCCCCCAGTGAATAGTATTAAAATAAATTCACTATTCTCTTACCAACACACCGTATGCTGTACTGTAAAGTGCTCCACAAACAGAAAGCTATTGTCTTATGTGTAATACAGTAATAATATTTACATTCACATCCTTAAAAACTTGACAGTTAGCACAAACTTTAAACTAACAAGAATCCTTTTTTTTTTTTAAATAAAAAAGAGAGAATCGACTCAAATTTTTAATCTGACAAGTCAGATTATCCACACCAATTGTATACAAAATATATATCATTATGGTTGTTAACGTCTAAGAAATCAGGCTTATTCTTGCGCTTATAACTCGAAGCCTTGTGCTCTTCAATCATCCTTGTCAACAAGGAATCAAACCTCTTATGCAAACGCTTCATCCCACGTTCAATCCCTTGCAGGTCCAACCATGCAAGAAAAGGTATAAAATCACCAATGTTGAAGTACCCGGCAGTTGTCATGAGCTCAACAACCATGTTCTTGAACTCATTAGACTGAGACTCTGAACCATATGTCACAAACACATGGCGACTTAGTATTACTTGGCCTATCATATTAGCCATAGCATGAGTTAACATCTCAGGCACCACCCGAGGCTCGTACTTCTTGCTTGAATCATACATTGCTTGGAGCATGTTGCCGAGCTCGGCAACTCTTACTTCCTCACCATTTGGCTTTTCACGTGCACAAGGAAGCAAATAAAAGAAAGAAGACTCCAAGGCTTCAGGCATGCATGAAGAGTAGAAAGAAGAAAAACATTTTAGTGAGAGAAAGAAGCCATTGTTGAGAGTTTTGCTCTTCTTATTCTTCTCGGCCATTTTCTTCATGCTTCAAGATTTTTATTGTAACACATCTACTCTATGAGAGAGTTTCTTCTTTGGGGCTGAACCAAAACACTTGGGTTTTTGTACTTGGATTTCTATGGGAGAAATCCATGTGAGTGATCTCTAGTGAGTTAGAGAGAGAGAGAGTTCATGGTGAGCTTGAGAAATAAAAATCATGGGAATTAAGCTTGGAAAAATAAACTTGTTGTAAAGCTTGGAAAAGCTCAAAAAAATAAACTTGAGGTATAGTGGAACCCCATTGACATGAGAGAAGTGGATGTAGGCATATTAAGCCGAACCACTATAAAATCTCTGGCTCATTCTCTTTCTCTTTATCTCTGATTCTCTGGTTAAATTTCTGTTTATGTTCTTCATGGTTTGTTAAGTTATTTCGTAATATTCAAATCTAGTATTTGTAAAAGAACTAGTTTGTAAGAATTGTAAGAACTAGTTCTTAAATAAATATGTGATTTGAATCTGTTCTTAAAAAGAAATTTTTAACAATTCCTATTCACCCCCCCCCCCCTCTCTCTAGGAAGAGTCTGCAACTCTCACTTACTTGGTTGGGACAACTTGAAAATTTAACACTCTTAAGTCTTCGGTCAAATTTATTCTATGGTCCCTTCCTTTTTCTTTAGGTAATTTGTCAAACTTGAGAACATTGGTGCTTGATCACAATTATTTGAATGGGACTATTCCAGATAGACTTGGACAACTTGAAAATCTAAGTTAGTTAGATCTTTCTGACAATAATCTTGTCGGTGTTTTTCCTAATAGTATTACAAGACTTGTGAATCTAAATTTGTTACTTCTGTCCAATAATAACTTGAATGGATCCCTTCCTAATAGCATTGGTCAGCTTGAGAACCTACATTACCTAGATTTTTCTTTTAACTCTTTAAGAGGCTCCATTTCTGAAATAAAATTATGGCCTCGGCATCTCTCCTACTTGAACCTCTCCTCTAATCATATCACTGGATCAGTTCCTGAAAATATTGATGTGATAATGCCCAATATGAAGTACTTGCTTCTTAGTAACAACCTTATCAATGGTTACATACCAAATTCGTTGTGCAAAGTGGAGACCTTGTACACTCTTGACCTATCAAAGAACAACTTATCTGGTGAAATTCCGGATTGCTGGAGTAGTACTCAAGCATTAGATGAGATCAATTTTTCATCAAACAAACTGTCTGGTGTCATTCCGCGCGATATCATTTGGGAATCTTTCCTTTTTGGCATGGTTGCATTTGAACAATAACAGCCTTCATGGAGAGATTTCATCATCTTTTAGAAATTTGAAGAGGTTGTTAATCTTTGATCTTGGAGAGAATCAATTTTTTGGGAGCATACCTTCATGGATTGGTGAAGCTTTCTCTAGAATGCGTATCCTTAGACTACCGCAAAACTTGTTCAATGGTAGCATTCCTTCATCGCTATGCCAACTGTCTGCCCTGCAAATCTTGGATCTTGCAGGCAATAATTTAACAGGTTTAATTCCTCATTGCATTGGGGATCTTCAAGGAATGATTTCGAAAAAGCCTTTGCATGAAGCAAGTATGGCAACAGCTACCATTGCCCCATCTCCTGGAGAGTTCGAGTCTTTAAAGTGGTACGAAGAGGAAGTGATGCAAGTCATCAAAGGAATGGAACTTGATTATACTAGAAATCTGAAGTTTGTGGTGAACATGGACTTGTCAAGTAAAAATTTGATTGGAATGGTTCCTGAAGGAATAACTTCACTCACTGCACTAATTGGCCTAAATCTGTCCTATAATTGTTTGTCAGGAGAATTGCCAAACAGTATAGGGATAATGAAGTCACTAGAATCAGTTGACATTTCTCACAACCAACTTTCAGGAACAATTCCTAGAAGCATGTCCGATTTAACTTGGTTAAGCTACTTGAAATTGTCTTACAACCACTTTTCTAGACTGATCCCAAGAGAAAATCAGTTTCTAGGTTTTGATGATCCATCTATCTAAATTGGCAATCCATATCTATGTGGAGCTCCGCTAAAAAACAAGTGCCCTAATGATTTTTCTCATCAAGGATTTGAAAGCATTGGGTCTAAAGATGAAAATGGAAACCACAGTAAATATGAAAAAGTGTTGTTCTACTTGGTCATAGGGATTGGCTTTGCAACTGAGTTCTGGGGAGTTATTGGGGTCTTGTTATCAAGAAAGAGTTGGAGGCGTTCTTACTTTTCAATGAATTGACAGTGAGAATTGTAATGAAGAGAACGGATAGAAACCATTGTTGTTGATGAATGCCACTGTGCATGCTTTGTTCCTCCGTGCATATTTCAAGTTTGTGTTACTACCTTTTAAGTAATAGGACGGTTCATTATCTCTATGTAAAACCTACTAATGTTTGTTCTTTCTTCTTTTTCCTTTTGTAATGTCACCTTTATTAACATTCTAATATTTTGCTTTTCAATAACCGATTTGGAGGATGCTACTTAGAGAGAAAGAAGAAATAAGCACATACGGATCATTTTTATCCGTATCATTAGAGTTAGCATTTCGTTTTTATTCTGTACGTTATTTTTCTCCCAATAATTGTTCATATTAGTCCTTTGTAATTAGTTGAGTTATCATCACTTCTTTGGAAGGCATAGAAAGATGGTGTGCTATATTACTATATCCAAACTAGAAGACTAGCAGTTAGTGGTCCAATTCAAAACACATTCTTTTTTTAAAAAGAAATAAATTATGAGATAAAGGAATAACTTAACCAAATCAAAATTAGCTTTGAGCAAAAGTATTGTAGACGAATTTGTACAACGATTTTTGGACAGTTCAGAATCATATAATAGAGACAAAGACCCAACATGAAAGACCTTTTTTTTTTTTTTCCCAATTTAAACCATTTTTTTATTTTATTTCACCACTCCTCTCTAGGTCTTTCTCCTTTCGACGCTCACCAAGTACCAACACAATCGTCCCATCACCTTTGTACAGAGTGATTTAGTTCCACCAATAGTAGACTATGGTTGACCTTTACTCTATTTCTTGATGGTTTCTGCTGAGGGTTCAAGGATAACCAATGTGTTTGGTTTCTTTTCATATTCTGTTTTCTGGGATTCTTTCACTACCTGTGATTTTTCTTGCACTTCTGGTTGTTTCTCGGAAGCATCTAGCACTGGTTTCTGTAACACTGATAGTTTATGAATCATATTTTCAGATAAAAACGAATCCTTAGCATATATTAGTTGACGATGGTGAGAAGACACTTGCTCGACGGACGTACAACCTCCTTTATGCCAAGCCAATAGTTAATCACAAGCCACGTTTCTTTTATGCCACCTATAAGGATAAGGATAATTATTCTCATGTTCTATTACTAAGTGAAAAGACTAACAAATTCTAAAGGAAAATGGTTTTCTAGAAGGTGCTTGCCACACAAGATAAATAAAAATATCCCTTGACATTATGTGACTATTAGTTTATATACGTGGTTATTATGTATAAAATATATTATTATTTTGTTTAATATGTGATTATCATGTTCAAATATAAAATGAATAACCACATAATATATTTCTTATGTTGTGTTTAATTTCTTGGGACTTTTTAAAATTAAAATAAATGTTTTATTATTTAGATGGCAAGCAACTTGAAATATAATATGATCATTATTTGTTACCGTAAACTGAGAGATGGGCAACAGCGTTCATCAATCATTGATCTAGCATAAGAAGTAAAGGAGAAAAGAAAAGAAAAATATCTATTCTTGCTTATAGATGGAAATAACTTTTTAAAGTTATATGTCAATTATATGAATTTTTAAATCTATATTCTAACAAAAATATTTTCAAATAAAATGACTGAAATGAGGATATGTTGGTACGTCTAGTTAGTTTTTCAATGGTAATTTTAATACATATTTTACCTGTGTTTTATTAAATTTGGGACAAGACACTCTTGTCAAGTTGAAAATTCCAATTGATAAAAATGTCCAAGTCAATTTACTTAAGTACAGAAGGATATAAATCAATACTTTGTTGTTTCTCGATACTATTCTGGTCACCATCGATATCATCCAATTTTCACCACTTGATGCAAATTTATGATTAGAACTTGTTAGAGTGAATAACTTTTGAGAACGCCCTACCATTTAGTCTAGTTTTTTGTGATGGTGCTAATTGGAATGGCCAATATAAGAATCTGACTTTAGGTACATTGCTGATCCTACAAATTCTTATGATGTGGAAGTCGTGACTCAAAATTTTGATTTTCATATATATATATATATATATATAGCATGTTTTGGGACCCCAATACACAAGTTCTAAGGCTTGGAATGTTAGAGAGTTTGTATCTGAAGCCTTGGAACTAGGCAAATTTACAGATATAATACTGTTTAGAAAATTAATTACGAATTTAAGTTAGCTTTGAAAGTTTATACGGAAATGGGTTAGTTTTTCTTGCTAAAAAATGGTGAAGCATTTTATGAGTAAAACGCTAAAGGAAACCGCGTTTTTAACAGAAAACGCGAAAATAGAACTACGTTTTGCTGAAGAAAACGCGGATTGGTATTGAATAAAACGCTGAATGGATTTAAAAAAGGTGGGCGGAAATCTTGAGAAGGAAACACGGTTTGAAATAGAGTTTATTGACTAAAACTCTATTTCAAATAACGTTTTAGTCAATAAACTCTGTTTCAAACTGCGTTTTAGTCAATAAACTCTCTTTCAAACAGAGTTTTAATCAATAGACACTGTTTCAAATTGTGTCTTAGTCAATAAACTTTGTTTCAAACAGTTTTAGTCAATGGACGCTGTTTCAAACTGCGTTTTCTACACTACACCTACCAGACGTTCTTCCCCCTCTGTAAACTCATATCTCCTAATCCTAAACCCTAAAAACTAAGTCCCTAAGCCCCAATCCTAAACTCTAAATCCCAAATTTTAAATTCTAAACACAAAACCCTCATTTCCGAAGCCTAACCTTGAAAACCCTAAACCCAAGTCCAAAAACTCATAACTTAAACCCTAAACCCTAATCCCCAAAACTAACTCCAAACCCTATCCTTTGAACCCTAAATCTCAAATAATAAACCTCAAACCCTAATCCCTTAATTATAATCTAAATTCCAAAATCCTAATCTCTTAACCCTAAATCATAAACCCTAAACCACAGTCCTCAAATGCTAAACCCAAACCCAAAATGCTAATCTATGAACCCAAACTTTAGAAACCCTAAACCCAAGTCGTAAAAACCCTAATATCAAACCCCAAACTTTAAAATAAAATCCTAACCCTAACACCAAACTTACAAAATTAGTTCCCTAAACCCCAAAATTTATCCCTTAACCCTAAATCTTAATATTTAAACTATAAACCCCAAACTCTATTCTTAAACCCCAAAACCTAACTCCAAATCACAAAACCCAAAATGGTATACTATAACTCAAAACCTTATTATTTGAACCCTAAACCTCAAATAATAAACCTCAAACCCTAATCCCTTAATTCTAATCTCAAACTTCAACCTTTAACCTCTGAACCATTAATCCTAAACCTTAAAGCCCAGTCCTCAAATGCTAAACCCTAACCCAAAACCCTAATCTCCGAACCCTAGCCCTAACTCCAAGTTTTAAAACCCAACACTTAAAAATCAAACACAAAAAATGAGTTGCCCAAACCCTAAATCCTAAAAATTAATCCTTTTATCCTAAACCCCAAAATTTAAACTATAAATTCTAAACTCTATTATGAAACCCCAAATCATAAACTCTAAATCTCAAAACTTAACTCCAAACCATAAACCCCAAATGGTATACCATGATTCTAAATTTCAAATTCTAAGCTTCAAATATGAACTCTAAACCTTAATCTCAAACCCTAAATTGTAACCTCAAATCTTAAATTTTAAATAATATTTGAAGAGAGGTTCGAGATTTACGACTTGGGTTTTGATATTAGGGTTTTTACAACTTGGGTTTAGGGTTTCTAGAGTTTGGGTTCATAGATTAGCATTTTGGGTAGGGTTTAGCATTTGAGGACTGTGGTTTAGGAGTTATGATTTAGGGTTAAGAGATTAGGATTTTAGAATTGAGATTATAATTAAGGGATTAAGGTTTGAGGTTTATTATTTGAGATTTAGGGTTTATAAATTAGGGTTCAAAGGATAGGGTTTGGAGTTAGTTTTTGAGGATTAGGGTTTAGGGTTTAAGTTATAGGTTTTTGGACTTGGGTTTAGGGTTTTCAAGGTTAGGCTTCAGAAATGAGGGTTTTGTGTTTAGAATTTAAAATTTGAGATTTAGAGTTTAGGGTTAGGGTTTAGGGACTTGGTTTTAGGGTTTAGGATTAGGAGATATGGGTTTACAGAGGGGGAAGAGCGTCTGGTAGGTGTAGTGTAGAAAACACAGTTTGAAATAGCGTCCATTGACTAAAACTCTGTTTGAAACAGAGTTTATTGACTAAGATGCGGTTTGAAATAGCGTCTATTGATTAAAACTCTGTTTTAAAGAGAGTTTATTGACTAAAACGCAGTTTGAAACAAAGTTTATTGACTAAAACGCTGTTTGAAACAAAGTTTTAGTCAATAAACTCTGTTTCAAACCGCGTTTCCTTCTCACGATTTCCACCCGCCTTTTTTAAATTCATTTAGCATTTTCTTCAATACCAATCATCGTTTTCTTTAGCAAAACACAGTTCTATTTTCACGTTTTCTATTAAAAATGCGGTTTCCTTTAGCGTTTTACTCATAAAATGCTTCAGCATTTTTTAGCAAGAAAAACGAATCCATTTCTGTAAATACATTCAAAACTAACCTAAATCCGTAATTAGTTTTCCAAACAGTATTATATCTGTAAATTTTCCCTTGGAACTAAGTACCACCCAAAATGCTGAAAGTCTAGTGGATGGTTGAGTAGCATGTGATTTTTTTTTACTTGTGCCATTTGTATTTGGATAAAACCTACATCGGAATGCTAAGCTATCTCACTGGTGGGGTAACACTACCTGTTGCTGGTTTAATAAGTTTAGAGTGATTTGTGTTTGGACAAAACCTATATGGAAGCACTAAGCTACCCCACTGGTGGGCTAACACTATCCATTGCTGATTTAATAAGTTTAGGGTGGAACAAATCCTTGATTTTGATAACGTTTTAAAGATATCGAAAAATTGACCCACTTAATATGTGCTAAAAATCAATTGAGAGGATATGAGTTTTACAAAGTCAAAATCTTTTAGTGCTTAAAAAATCAAGGTTCATTTTGCCTTAAAATCTCAAGTGTGAAAGGGTAGCATTAAAGTGGGGATAGAATAATAAACTCCAACTTACCTATACTTTCTTGTGCCATTGCTATATGGTTCTCTAATTAGAACATAATATGGGAAGCCTATTAATATGTCAGCAATTATACCCTGAACAGATGAGTATTTGGAAAATTAATTCAATGTTATCAAATAGGAACAATGTAAAAGAGTAATACTATATTCATAGTCATATTAGTTTTAAACTTTTATATAATTGGCGCAATTTGAATTTAATTGGACCTATCTAAATTATTTTTGTATTGCTAAGATAATGTTAATTATGCAGTACGTATGAATCAATATAAATATATATAGTATGTAATAAGAATTTCTAGTTTGAAAGTGCCTCAATTTCCCAATAGTTACAAAATTGCACTTTCCACGAGTATTGTCTTAAATTTATATGATGTTGAACTCAAATTTTCCTGACCTACTTTCCTTAGGGTGGTTGGGTTATGACTTATGCGTGTGTGTTATAAAGAGAAGACAAGGACAAGGTGGAATTAATCTCTCGAAATTTCCTTCCACCTAATTAAGTTGCTAAGCAGGTCCAGTGAGAACTTTCAAGAGTTATTCTAAATGTGTGATTTCAGTAAATCAAGAACTACGATAATGACATTGGAATCAAAATTCTATGACTTGCTATTTACGTGCTCTTTTTTTATAAAACCATAATGGTGCCACTGTTTCTAGTAAATGTCATATCTTCTCTTCACTGTTTATTACATAAAAAAGTAGCAAAATCCCTCAAACACGGTGAGATACTCGACTGTTGTATCTACTATGGTTTTCTTCCTGTTGAATGAAATTGTAAAATTAAGTTGTTGCACAAGTTGAAGAGAAAGACTTTCTTTCAGTTTAATAGCAATATTTATTGATTCTGAATGGAACGATCTAGTTCGTTCTGTGGTCCCTTCAACGTTGAATGATTGTTTTCAATGGAATAGGCTTTCCTCTTGGAAATTAAGGAGAAGCATTTGTAGGCCATGAATTAACTGAGTCTACTAGTTATGGTTCAGAGGAACTGGACATAAGTTATAATTTAAAATTTAATTCAGTGGTCCCTTCCTCTTTCTCTAAGAAATTTGTTAAACTTGAGGAAAGTGGTGCTTGATCACAAATCTTTGAATGGGACTATTCGAGAAGTCTTGTATAACTTAAAAATTGGTGCTTGATCACAAATCTTTGAATGGGACCATTTGAGATAATCTTGTACAACTTAAAAATCTAAAATATTAAGATCTTTCTAACAATAATCTGACTGACTTTTTTCCTAATAATGCCATTACAAAAATTGTAAGAAAAGAAATTTGTTCTTTCTTTCCAATAATAACTTGAATGGGTCCCTTCCTAATACTATTAGTCAACTTGTCATTCTAAATACCTTGGCCTTTTCTTCCAATCATTTTCATGGTGTAACCCCCAAGAGTCCTCTGCAACTTGCAAACCTAGAATACCTTACTCTTTCAAACAATAATTTTAATGGCACTATTTCGCAGAATCTTGGTCAGCTTTTAAATCTGCACACTTTCTTCCTTTTCAGAAAGGAATTAGATGTGGTTATTAGACATAGTAGTGGGCAACTTGAGAACCTACATTACCATATGAGCTAATAGAGATCGACAAATATGATCTTATGAGTTTTACTCCCTCCCGTCTATTTTATCTGTCATTTTAACTAATTTTTTAATTGTGACTTCCTCAAAACGAAAGCTACATTAATTGCTCCTTTTTAATTTTACCCTCATGAGACCACTATCTCCATTAAATTCTCAACTACAAAGAGTTATTTAATAAGCTGAGTAATTTAGGAAGATAAGCAAGTATTGTGCAGAATTCAAGATTATTTAATGACTTTCTTAATTCCCGTGGATTTACCTCTTAAATAATAGATAAAAAGTACCAGAGGGAGTAGTTGTTTAAATAATAGGTAATAAGCATTTATAGTTTGAAAGAGCCCGAATTTCCTAATAGTTTACTTGCACTTTCCATGTGTATTGTCTTAAATTTCTATGATGTGGAGCTCTCAAATTTTCCTCACTTCATTTCCTAAAGTTGGGTGGGTGGGTCATTATTCATGCATGTGTGTTAAGTTGCTACGCAGGTGCAGTGAGCACTTTCAAGCGGTATTCTCCATGTGTGACTTCAGTAAATCAAGAACTGCCATAACGACAATGGAATTAAAATTTTATGACGTGCTATTTACGTTTTCCTTTTTAGAAAACCATAATGGTGCCTCTGTTTCTAGCAAAGGTCATCTCTTCTTTTCACTATTTATTACATAAAAAGCAGCAAAATCCCTCAAACATGGTGAGATAGTCAAGGGTTGTATCTACTGTGGTTTTCTTCCTTTTGAATGAAATTGTAAGAATAAGCTTTTGCAATTCAACGTTCCACAAANATTTTTTTAGGGGGTTTAATTTTATCTTTTATTTAAAAGCTATATTATTTCATGTATTTTAATTTTAGCTTTCTTTTGGGTTCATTTATTTAGGACTCATATTTCATTTTTGGCCATTCTAAATTATTTATTTTATAGTTTTTATATCTTGTTCTTTGCATATTGTTATTATTATTTTTATTTATTTATTTATTTATTTTAAATACTAATTTATTTTGTCTTATTTATTTTACGTGCATTATGCATTTTGTATTATACATAGTCATTTTCCTTTTTAAAGAAAATTAAAGCCCGACAACGGATTAAGTTAGAGAATAATTGTGTTGACAATTATTTCTTAATATTCCTGAGGTGAGGGATAATTTTCTTGGTTATGCCAGAAGTACCGGTACGGCCAATAAAATTCCCAATATCGCTTTATCTTTTTAATTAATATTTTTATAACATTTATTTGCTGCATTGTGATACATCTCATTACATCTCGTCATTATGTTTTTTTTACCTATGCTAGATTGAGATTACCGACGAGGGAATAATCAAAATTAGCCATAATGATGGCGATACTTTGACATTCCGGAGGTGAGGAGTATCTCTTTGGCTTTTCTAGACGTACTGGTGGGCTAAAGAAAGACTTTCAATAAAAAACCTTTTTTCCATAAATCTCAAATTCATTTTCTAGCATTTATAATAAATTACATTTCATACATTTTCTAGTTATTATTAAAAATGTTAAACTTGCTTATGACGGAATAAATTGGGAGAGGATTGTAATGACAATCACGAACTCTACCTAATAGTCTTGAGGCATATTTTAGGTTTCGCTAGAAGGACTAGCAGAACCTAACCAAGTACTACTCTATTTTAAATACATTGTTAGGACCAATTTAATTCACTTTAAGAGGTAACAAAAGATTAAGTAGGTAACTGTTCTAAGAACGGACGTCGTAAGGTGCTAATACCTTCCTTACACGTAATCAACCCCCGAATCCAAACTCTGAACGTAGACCAAATCTTTTAGGTGTCCAATCGCACCATTTCATTTATCTAAAAAATGGAATAAAACGATTGGTGGCGACTCCATTCTTTTGCATCATATTATGCATCCTTACACTTTTTTTTTTTTATTCTTCTCGTGGGGGAGTTTCGCCGCTCCGCTTCGCGCTCCTGAAAATGGACGTTGCGACAAATCTCTCGAAATTTCCTTCCACCTAATTAAGTTGATACGCAGGTCCAGTGAGAACTTTCAAGAGTTATTCTTAATGTGTGACTTCAGTAAATCAAGAACTACGATAATGACATTGGAATCAAAATTCTATGACATGCTATTTACGTGCTCTTTTTTTAGAAAATCATAATGGTGCCACTGTTTCTAGTAAATGTCATATCTTCTCTTCACTTTTTATTACATAAAAAAGTAGCAAAATCCCTCAAACACGGTGAGATACTCGACTGTTGTTTCTACTATGGTTTTCTTCTTGTTGAATGAAATTGTAAAATTAAGTTGTTGCACAAGTTGAAGAGAAAGACTTTGTTTTAGTTTAATAGCAATATTTATTGATTCTGAAAGGAACGAGCTAGTTCGTTCTATGTTCCCTTCAATGTTGAATGATTGTTTTCAATGGAATAGGCTTTCCTCTTGGAAATTAAGGAGAAGCATTTGTAGGTCATGAATTAACTGAGTCTACTAGTTATGGTTTAGAGGAATTGGACATAAGTTATAATTTAAAATTTAATTCTGTGGTCCCTTCCTCTTTCTCTAAGAAATTTGTCAAACTTGAGGAAATTAGTGCTTGATCACAAATTTTTGAATGGGACTATTTGAGATAGTCTTGTACAACTTAAAAATTGGTTTTGATCACAAATCTTTGAATGGGACTATTCGATAAGTCTTGTACAACTTAAAAATTGGTGCTTGATCACAAATCTTTGAATGGGACTATTCGAGATAATCTTGTACAACTTAAAAATCTAAAATATTAAGATCTTTCTAACAATAATCTGGCTGACTTTTTTCCTAATAATGCTATTACAAAAATTGTAAGAAAAGAAATTTGTTCTTTCTTTCCAATAATAACTTGAATGGGTCCCTTCCTAATACTATTAGTCAACTTGTCATTCTAAATACCTTGGCCTTTTCTTCCAATCATTTTCATGGTGTAACCGCCAAGAGTCCTCTGCAACTTGCAAACCTAGAATACCTTACTCTTTCAAACAATAATTTTAATGGCACTATTTCGCAGAATCTTGGTCAGCTTTTAAATCTGCACACTTTCTTCCTTTTCAGAAATGAATTAGATGTGGTTATTAGACATAGTAGTGGGCAACTTGAGAACCTACATTACCATATGAGCTAATAGAGATCGACAAATATGATCTTATGAGTTTTACTCCCTCCCGTCTATTTTATCTGTCATTTTAACTAATTTTTTAATTGTGACTTCCTCAAAACCAAAGCTACATTAATTGCTCCTTTTTAATTTTACCCTCATGAGACCACTATCTCCATTAAATTCTCAACTACAAAGAGTTATTTAATAAGCTGAGTAATTTAGGAAGATAAGCAAGTATTGTGCAGAATTCAAGATTATTTAATGACTTTCTTAATTCCCGTGGATTTACCTCTTAAATAATAGATAAAAAGTACCAGAGGGAGTAGTTGTTTAAATTAGTGCTATATGTTTTAAGGATCAAAACTAATGACAATAGTGAGTCTGCAAATTTCTTATGAAGTGTTATTTACATGCTCTTTTTTAGAAAACCATAACGGTGCCACTGTTCTAGTAAGCATCATCTCTTCTCTTCACTATTTATTACATAAAAAAGTAGCAAAATCCCTCAAACATGGATACTCGACTGTTGTATCTACTGTGGTTTTCTTCCTGTTGAATGTAATTGTAAAATTATGCATTTGCAAAAATTGAAGAGAAAGACTTCGTTGCAGTTTAACAACAATATTTCTTCATGCTGAAAGAAACCATCAAGTTAAGCTTAATTCTAAGGTGAGAACTAAGCTACCAGCCCCAAAAGATGCCGTAGCACTATATACCCTCCTTGAATCTATCTCAGTCGTTGGATGAAAATAAAAGTAACACTACATCCATTAGATAAAGGGGGGCAACCGGATGAAAAAGAGAGAGGTGTTTTAAAGTGGGTTCAGATGATGTGACATTGGCAAGCTTGGGAACAAATGAAAACATGCCAAGTGTACAGTTGTACAAAATTAATCAAATTGAATAGTCATTTTTTTTTT
>QAOA01007106.1:20091-112463 GCA_003255065.1 Cercis canadensis
TATCTACAGTGGTCTTCTTCGTTTTGAATGAAGTTGTAAGAATAAGCTTTTGGAAAAATTGAATTGACTAGGCACACCTCTACCTACTACTTCTTTAACAACACCATTTATAAATTTGACTCAGACTTTTGCCCCCTAACTAGGTCTCAAATTCATATTAAAGCTATACTTATTGTGTGCTTTGTACGATTTCTGACCTCAAAAGATGTCACGCTTAGCCGTGCTGCTGTTTTTCCTTGGTGCTCTCCTTGTAACCTTGCAGAAGCAGGGGTGTGCTCAACGTATTATGGATCCTCCGAAACTTCCTCACAGAAATCGAAACATTCCAGACATTCCAGAGCCACCCGCCCCTACGTCACCATGGAGGCCACCAAAACCACCACGTAATTAAGTATGTTGCTATCCCGTTGCCTTTGGTGGAAGAACATGCATTTTACTAAATAAGAGTTGCATACACCTATGGAATGCAAGGCTCTATATCTTGTTTCGCCTCTTCTACCTATCAAAGAATACGTTTGATTTAGTTTATGTCCTATCATTGTTTTGTACTACCCAATGCCATGAGCTTCATATATTTTTATGGATGTGTTGAGGGGTACACAGTGGTTGTGGAAATATAGTACCCGTATTTCTTTATATAATAATTTCCTGTGTTTAGATATTGTGTGCCTTAGTTTATTAAATTCCTCTTCTTTCCTATAAATGAAATTGTCTTTGGCTATGTTAGTAGGGTGTGAAGTAGAAACTCCCCCCAAACACATTTCATTTTTTTTTTTATGTAAAATCAGACTATTATATTGTAAAATAACATCTAGCTTATGGCAGCTCTGGAAACTTCTTCAACTTCATAACCTCTGCATAATAACATGAAAAAAGATAAATGGCATTCTGCTTCCTTTTGCTTCTTAACTCTTAAATTTACTAATAATAATGTAAATCTAAGATGTTCTAAACATGACATGCAAATTTATGATTAGAACTTGTTAGAGTGAATAACTTTTGAGAACGCCCTACAATTTAGTCTAGTTTTTTGTGATGGTGCTAATTGGAATCGCCAATATAAGAATCTGACTTTAGGTACATTGTTGATCCTACAAATTCTTATGAAGTAGAAGTCGTTATATATATATATATATATATATAGCATGTTTTGGGACCCCAATACACAAGTTCTAAGGCTTGGAATGTTAGAGCGTTTGTTTCTGAAGCCTTGGAACTAAGTACCACCCAAAATGCTGAAAGTCTAGTGGATAGTTGAGTAGCATGTGATCTTTTTTTGACTTGTGCCATTTGTATTTGGATAAAACCTACATCGGAATGCTAAGCTATCTCACTGGTGGGGTAACACTACCTGTTGCTGGTTTAATAAGTTTAGAGTGATTTGTGTTTGCACAAAACCTATATGGAAGCACTAAGCTACCCCACTGGTGGACTAACACTATCCATTGCTGATTTAATAAGTTCAAGATGGAACAAATCCTTGATTTTGATAACATTTTAAAGATATCAAAAAATTGACCCACTTAATATGTGCTAAAAACCAATTGAGAGGACATGAGTTTTACAAAGTCAAAATCTTTTAGTGCTTAAAAAATCAAGGTTCATTTTTCCTTAAAATCTCAAGTGTGAAAGGGTAGCATTAAAGTGGGGATAGAATAATAAACTCCAACTTACCTATACTTTCTTGTGCCATTGTTATATGGTTCTCTAATTAAAACATAATATGGGAAGCCTATTAATATGTCAGCAATTATACCCTGAACAGATGAGTATTTGGAAAATTAATTCAATGTCATCAAATAGGAACAATGTAAAAGAGTAATACTATATTCATAGTCATATCGGTTTTAAAATTTTATATAATTGGCGCAATTTGAATTTAATTGGACCTATCTAAATTATTTTTGTATGGCTAAGATAATGTTGATTATGCAGTACGTATGAATCAATATAAATATATATAGTATGCAATAATAATTTCTAGTTTGAAAGTGCCTCAATTTCCTAAGAGTTACAAAATTGCACTTTCCACGAGTATTGTCATAAATTTATATGATGTTGAACTCAAATTTTCCTGACCTACTTTCCTTAGGGTGGTTGGGTTATGACTTATGCCTGTGTGTTATAAAGAGAAGACAAGGACAAGGTGGAATTAATCTCTCGAAATTTCCTTCCACCTAATTAAGTTGCTACGCAGGTCCAATGAGAACTTTCAAGAGTTATTCTAAATGTGTGATTTCAGTAAATCAAGAACTACGATAATGACATTGGAATCAAAATTCAATGACATGCTATTTACGTGCTCCTTTTTTTAGAATACCATAATGGTGCCACTATTTCTAGTAAATGTCATATCTTCTATTCACTGTTTATTACATAAAAAAGTAGCAAAATCCCTCAAACACGGTGAGATACTCGACTATTGTATCTACTATGGTTTTCTTCCTATTGAATGAAATTGTAAAATTAAGTTGTTGCATAAGTTGAAGAGAAAGACTTTGTTTCAGTTTAATAGCAATATTTATTGATTCTGAAAGGAACGATCTAGTTCGTTCTGTGGTCCCTTCAACGTTGAATGATTATTTTCAATGGAATAGGCTTTCCTCTTGGAAATTAAGGAGAAGCATTTGTAGGTCATGAATTAACTGAGTCTACTAGTTATGGTTTAGAGGAATTGGACATAAGTTATAATTTAAAATTTAATTCTGTGGTCCCTCCTCTTTCTCTAGGAAATTTGTCAAACTTGATGAAATTGGTGTTTGATCACAAATCTTTGAATGGGACTATTCGAGATAGTCTAGTACAACTTAAAAATTGGTGCTCGATCACAAATCTTTGAATGGGACTATTCGAGATAATCTTGTACAACTTAAAAATCTAAAATATTAAGATCTTTCTAACAATAATCTGGCTGACCTCTTTCCTAATAATGCTATTACAAAAATTGTAAGAAAAGAAATTTGTTCTTCCTTTCCAATAATAACTTGAATGGGTCCCTTCCTAATACTATTAGTCGACTTGTCATTCTAAATACCTTGGCCTTTTCTTCCAATCATTTTCAGGGTGTAAGCCCCAAGAGTCCTTTGCAACTTGCAAACCTAGAATACCTTACTCTTTCAAACAATAATTTTAATGGCACTATTTCGCAGAATCTTGGTCAGCTTTTAAATCTGCACACTTTCTTCCTTTTCAGAAATGAATTAGATGTGGTTATTAGACATAGTAGTGGGCAACTTGAGAACCTCCTACATTACCATATGAGCTAATAGAGATCGACAAATATGATCTTATGAGTTTTACTCCCTCCCGTCTGTTTTATCTGTCATTTTAACTAATTTTTTAATTGTGACTTTCTCAAAACCAAAGCTACATTAATTGCTCTTTTTTAATTTGACCCTCATGAGACCACTATCTCCATTAAATTCTCAACGAAAAATAGTTATTATTTAATAAACTGAGTAATTTAGGAAGATAAGCAGGTATTGTGCAGAATTCAAGATTATTTAAAGACTTTCTTAATTCCCGTGCATTTACCTCTTCAATGATAGATAAAAAGTACCAGAGGGAGCAGTTGTTTAAATTAGTGCTATATGTTTAAAGGATAAAAAATAATGACAATAATGAGTCTGAAAATTTCTTATGAAGTGCTATTTACGTGCTCTTTTTTAGAAAACCATAATGGTGTCACTGTTCTAGTAAACATCATCTCTTCTCTTCACTATTTATTAAATAAAAAAGTAGCAAAATCCCTCAAACATGGATAATCGACTGTTGTATCTACTGTGGTATTCTTCCTTTTGAATGTAATTGTAAAATTATGATTTTGTAAAAATTGAAGAAAAATACTTTGTTGCAGTTTAACAACAATATTTCTTGATGCTGAAAGAAACCATCAAGTTAAGCCTAATTCTAAGGTGAGCGTTAAGCTACAACCCAAAAGAGGTGATAGCACTACGTACCCTCCTTGAATCTATCTCAGTCCTTGAATAAAAATAAAAGTAACACCACAGCCATTAGATAAAGGGGGGCAACCGGATGAAATAAAGAGAGGTATTTTAAAGTGGGTTCAGATGATGTGACATTGGCAAGCTTGGGAACAAATGAAAACATACCAAGTGAAAGTTACACAAAATTTGAATAGTCATTTTTTTTTCCCTTTTATCTGTTTTAAGTTTTGTTTATCAGCTTTTTTTTTATTATTATTTTCCTTTTCTTTAAAAGCTTCCTTTTATATTGAAGAGTAATTTTTTTTTCTTTTATCTGTTTTACTTTTCGTTTATCAGCTTGTTTTTTTTTTTTTTCCTTATCTTTAAAAGCTTCCTTTATTTCCTTTTCTATACAAGCTTCATTTATTTTTCGTTTATTAAATCTTAATATTTTATTACATGAAATAGTAAATTTTAGTGACCATGTCTTAGTGATTTTACTTGAAATGTACTAATCCCTAACTCATCTAATATTAGTGTGGTTTCACATGAAATACTAAATTTTAGTCTAAGTCTTAAGTATTCATAACTACTGAAATTACCACTAATTGAAAGTTTAATTGAATCAATAATAATTGAAATGACCACTAATTCACCTATAAATTTAATTAAATTAATCTCAACTAAACTAATTGATTCCATGACAATTGAATTTACAATAAAATAATCATATATGATAATAGGACACTAAAATTAGAATATTATGCTTTATTGACATTACGTATATATTTCATTTTAATATAATTATCATATGTTAATTATATTTGGCTATTATGTTTATCTATGTAATTATCATGTGTTAATTATAAGACTTATGTAGTAAGTTTTTTTGACAAATGAGGTTGTTCTCAAATACTCCACAACAATTACTTTAAGTCCTAAAACTTGTAAATTATTTTCTCGAAACTAATTGTTGTATCTACTCCAAAATGAATAATTTCCTTGTGAATATATCTAATCATGATATTACAATGTAATAATATCATTTATGACAGTCATTTATAATACTAATTTTAGTGTGCAAAAACTAGTTTGAAAATATTCTTATTGTTAAAACCAAAACAAAAAGAAAAAAGAATGGTCTAAGATTAAAACTTAAATTGTGTTAACCAAAAAAGTGTGTAGGTTAAGCTTAATTAGAAATATGAACTTAATGATAAGTACACAAATAACAATACTTACATTATATTGCTTTTATATTTTATATAATTTTTTTAGGAGCAGTTATTTTCACACCATTTTTTACTAATGTCACACCTTATTTAATATGTAATTTATTATAAACTAAATTACTCTAATTCAATACGGAAAGTTTTTAAAATTGACTAATCATGATATTATCTTTCTAACTCTTATTAATTATGGTTCCATTTTCTTCTACAATTATCTCCAATCTCATTCTTTCTAACTCTTAATTGGTTTTTTTTTGCTAAGAAGGATTTTTAAAACATTGAAATCGTTGGTGACTCTCTTTTTCTGCTGTGTTGGTTATTTAGTATTGTATAAACTTAAAAATAGGAACCTCTTCTATCAGCACTCTTTGTTTATAGTCTCCAAATTATTATGTAAGTAAAAGAAGTATTAGATTTTAAAGGTCAGTCAAATCTTTATTCTTTACATACTATAAGTTATGAGAGGAAAATTTTTAATTCTTGATCTTTTTGACAATTAAAAATATATTTCCATTAAAGTTTATTCGTTTTAGTATATATATGTTTAAATATCATTAAAAATTTCTTATCTAAAAAAAATATATAACATTTAAAATTTATTTTCTTGAAGGAGTGTACCAAGATTTAAATTTCTCACAGATTTTTCATTATTCCTATCACTTCTATGAAATTCGTTGATTTCCCAAAATAATTGATCCATGTATTCATTTGAGAATAAGAAACTTTGAGTGGCCTCTGTTTAAATTAGAATTCTCAAAGCTTTGGCACCACTTCTAATAATAATAACTACTCCAATTGCTTCTTTTAAATAGACAAATGGTTAGAACATGCCACAAAATTTTGCCCATCCAGTTACTATGCTACAGGTCTGTTTCTTTTTCTAGACTCTCTCTCCAGGTCTGACTTCTACTACCAATGTCAATTCCATTACTTGATCAGAACATGGTAATTTGAGGCAAAATGGAAGCCAAGAAGACACATTGAGTATGTCAATGTAAAACAGAAGGATCTCGATGGTGATAGTTAAGAAATCAATTAGGTAATCATTTTGATATTAAATTAAGAAAGATATATCATTTAAGAATGAGATTAGAGATAATTATAGGACAAAATAAAAGTACAATTAATAAGAGTTAAAAAAAAATATTATGATTAGTCAAATTTTAATTTTTTTTTATATCAAATAAAAAATTTAATCTATATTATATTTAAACATTAAATAAAATATAATATTAATAAAATATAATATAAAAATAACGACACATTTTTTGAGCTATGCATATCTTATTTAGCTAGATATATAATAAAACATCTTAATTATTAGTTTTGCTTTTAAAATTAATAATATTCGTGATATTAAATAATTAATCTACATAAATATCTGTGTAACCATTATTGACACCGGAGACCTTAATAAATGAAGCTGTCTCTCTCCTGCGTTTTTCTACCAGGTTGCCAGTTTTTCTTTTTCATCATCCAACGGCTGAACGCTGGCCAAATTGTTCTTACAAAGGTGAAATATGATCTTTGTTCAATTCAACGTTCCACAAAATGGGGACTTATATAACTCCAGCAGAATTAAATTGACTAGCACACCTCTACATACTACTTCTTACAAAGGTGAATTATTTTTGTATGACTAAGATGAATGCCACTTATGCAGTATGAATCAATATAAATATATATAGTAGGTAATAAGCATTTATAGTTTGAAAGAGCCCCAATTTCCTAATAGTTTACTTGCACTTTCCATGAGTATTGTCTTAAATTTCTATGATGTGGAGCTCTCAAATTTTCCTCACTTCATTTCCTAAGGTTGGGTGGGTGGGTTATTATTCATGCATGTGTGTTAAGTTGCTACGCAGGTGCAGTGAGCACTTTCAAGCGGTATTCTCCATGTCTGACTTCAGTAAACCAAGAACTGCCATAACGACATTGGAATTAAAATTCTATGACGTGCTATTTACGTTTTCCTTTTTAAAAAACCATAATGGTGGCTCTGTTTCTAGTAAAGGTCATCTCTTCTCTTCACTATTTATTACATAAAAAGCAGCAAAATCTCTCAAACATTGTGAGATAGTCGAGTTTTGTATCTTCTGTGGTTTTCTTCCTTTTGAATGAAATTGTAAGAATAAGCTTTTGCAATTCAACGTTCCACAAAATGGACCTATATCAACTCTAGCAGAATTAGATTGACTAGTCACACCTCTACCTACTACTTCTTTAACAACATCATTAATAAATTTGACTCAGACTTTTGCCCCCTAACTATAACTAGGTCTTTAATTCATATTAAAGCTATGGGCAGTGCTATCCTACACCCCCCTGATGGGACTTTTCTGATATTTTCTCTGTTTTTGCAGGTTTTGTCTTGGTTAATTAGAAAGGGAACCGGTTAAATATTAGAATTGGAATTTATATTAGTTGCACATTATTTTTATTAATTTACAAACATGCCCAATCTTATTAAAACGTGCGTTTCGTGTGAAAGAGAAGCATTCTGCCCAGCTGCCCAGTTTTAAACGACGTCGCACTGTTATTTGAAGGGAATCTAGATTTGGGAATTATAAAACTTGCCCTACACTTTGGTAATTAACAAACTTACCCATTTCACTCAAAACGTGCGTTTTGTATGGACCATTAAGCTGCCCAGCTGCCCAATTAAGGAACGACGTCGCATTGGGTTTCTGTACTTCTTTCTCTTCCCCTTCGCTGGTGAGCCCTAAGATTTGGCAAAATCCCTAACTGTCCGAACCACATCCGGCGGCTCCTCTCGTCCCTGACGCTGCCACCACCAGCACCACCCAAGCACCGGAGCCACCTCGTTTTCTCAGTTGGTGTAAGTGCTCCTTCTCCTTCTTTCTGCTAATTAACGACTGGAAATTTTCTCTGTTGTGCTGTGATTTTCCTGTCATATCGAACTTCCTATTGAGGGAGCAAGCGTTTCTACCCTGTACGAAAATGTATTAATTTGTTTGCTTTTCATTTGGTGATAACTGAAAGGCGGAATTAAGGTTTGGAAAATGCTTAATATACATGGTTTGGAAACTGGTTGATCATTATTTGTGCACACAATCATCAACTTATAAAAGGTAGAGCGAGTTGCAAGCATTTCCCAGTTTCGTTGACCCTCTCCACCCCTTGCTTTTGCAGAATAGTTGGTGAATTGTTTTCTTCGCCATCTTCAGTATCTATAAATAATGTTTGGCTTTAATAAATATGTGAACAATGCACGAAATTTATTGAGGCAGTAATATGAACGGAGTTTTGCAAAGCTTATATAAATTTTGAAGGCTAATGTATTTGGCTTAGCTTAGATTATGAAGAATAGGTCAGAAAGTGTGAGCAAAAGATTGTCAGGTTCTATCAACTATGGTTGTTCTGGTACCATGGAATCAATGTGTGTACAGAATGAGATGCTAATTAGGTGATCATGCTATATAATAAGCATTCTGAACCAGTAGATATTAGTTGGGTATTGTCCTGAACATGGGTTTGGTTTGATCATTTGGGTTCATCTTCAAGTCACACAACCGAATAACAAGATTTCTAGCATTTAGCAGTTATCTGTTTTTAACATTTTGTGACAGACTGATAGGAAGAAGGTGAAGGTAGGAAATCTTGTTTCTTCTTATGTTTGGTAGGGTATATATAGTAACTCTGTGGAAAAGATGTTTTCAATGAAGATGCATATAGTAGGATTTGTTTGGAGTGGTAATGGCTAATAACTAATTGCGTCTGCGAGTTCGAACCCTGATCACCCCTTCCATAAGCAAAATAAATTAAAGAAAATCAAATGTAAATTTTTCACAATTTCATCTGATTCATACACTAACAAGCTTCTTGCCAAGAATTATGTCATCTGTTTCAAAATCAGCTTCTTTCCGGTATGTTCCTCTTCCAAAGTGTAGGTTGTATGAGTCTGCGAGACCTTGTACTATACCAAATTCAGGCTCCCACCCAAGCACACTCTTTGCTTTCTCAATTGAGGCAAAGAAATGCTGCAGAGTCAAGAAATGTTAAAGAGAAATGGCGTTTGTACACCTCATGTAGAGGTGTAGAAAATCTAGATTGTACTAAAAATAAAAAGTTTTAAATGAGTTAAATTAAATATAGATTGTGCCATGTGTGCAGGTGTAGAGAAGGCGTGGATTTGTAAGTGTGGAAATTAAATTATTATCATATATCATAATCTGTATATTGATGCCATTTATTTTTAATAGCAAATTTACATCTATGATCCCCCTTCTTTTTTATTGATACTGCCATACCAGATTTATGTGCCATTTTACTTGATCACGAAATGGAAATGCCTTCTTTTTCCCAAAATCAAACTCTTTAGGGTTGTAGTGAACGATCTGTGGCTCTGGGAATCCACCAGCCTGAAATATGCCAATAAAATAATGAAAACTATGATATTCACAAGTTTCAAGGTTCAGTGAACCAGATGTCATGATAAAGAAATTTCCTATTGTACCCTGTGTATCTGGTTAAATATGAACTGGTATGGACCACTAACCTGAGCACATGCTCTTGCTAATCCATCAAATGTCACATACTTTTCTCCTGAAATGTTGAATACTTGCTTGCTGGCCTTATCATTACCAAGAACCAGAACAAAAGCTTTTGCCAAATCCTGTGATATTTTAACCATGTCTTATCAAGAATCAATCAAGCATTTCTACTAAGTCTTAGTCTTCAAATAACACAAAAAAATACAGAATTAGTAGGGCACAACATAAAATTCTGTTAACACATTGAATATGATCAGCTAAAAGAGAAAAGCCATAACCCCCAGAATTAGTTGAAGACGTAATAAGATTGCAGTTTTCCTAACCTTAGCACTGGCCTATATAGTAACTCTGTGGAAAAGATGTTTTCAATGAAGATGCATATATGTACAGTAGAATTTAATGTATAATGTCATGATGAGAAAGTATAATGTTAATTTTATTGAAGTGTAATTATAGATTAATATGGGTTTGCTATTTGTATGATAGTAAGCGGTAATGATTTCCATGTGGGTTGGTGCTGACCTTGTATTGTATGGAAATAGTAGTTTGGCGGATGTGTTTGATTTGTTTGTGTTTTTCTGAGTTAAATATTTTATTTGTTGATTTTGCACTTATTTGACATGTGGATTAACTGTTAATTTCTTCACAGACAATGCCATGTAAAAGGAAAAAGACCTCAAATGGACCATCCTCGTCCGCACCCCCTTCCTATGATGCTGGTCGCTTTGTCAATGAGGAAGCATTTAAGAGATATAGAGTTTCGGTGGCCCGCCGCGCTCTCATTCCAGAGCGAGGCTTCCTAGTTTTCCGTACTAAATACGTGGATATTCAGCAGGAAATTCGAGACCGCAAATGGGGTCATTTGGTGAAACAGCCAGACGCAGCTGTGGTACCGGTGGTGCGTGAATTTTACGCAAATGCACCGGATGCAGTGGGTGATGATGTATTTGTGAGGGGGAAGAAGGTGTCATTTAGCAGAATGGCCATTAATCGGCTGTACAGACTATCAAATATCAATGATGAAGACTTCCGTGCACTTGTCAAGGGTGAACAGACTGACCCAGACGCCATATTGCAAACCGTCTGTAGCCCGGGGGCCACGTGGAAGATGAATGGAACCCAGATTGTGTCATTGAAGCAATCATCCTTGTCTCGAACCGGGAAAGCGTGGTTGAGCTTTGTGTCCTCTAAACTGCTACCGGTAATGCACCAAACGGATGTCACCGTGGAGCACGTCCGACTTGTGTATGCCATAATCACCGGACTGCCCATTGATGTGGGCTCACTCATCCATAACCATATCTTGGAGAGCCTCAAAGGCATGACGACAGGAGGGTTGGGCCACACATCTTTGATCACGCAGCTTTGTAAGGATGCTGGAGTTTGTTGGGGGCCTGAGGAAGAGCTGCTACAACCGCAGCGTATCATTGATGACAACGTCATCAATGGTTTTAAGAGTTCGAGCTCGGATTGCGCTACGCAGGCCCCTCCGGCCGCCAGCTCTACTGTGGCACGCCGTCATTTGACAATCGCTGAGCGGCTGGAGGAGCTTGAAGCCCACGTCAATCGAACTCTCCAGCAGCATCATGATGAGTTGAGGACATTCATGCACTTTCAGACGCAGGCTGTCATTCAGCTTTTGAGCCACGCTTCTCTCACGCCCTTAGTGGCCCCACCTGTTTTTTCATCTGCTCCGGTGCAGTCGGTTGATCCATCTACACCAAATGGCTGTAACGATGATGATGATGATTATGATGATGCCGATGATGATGATCAGTGAACACCAGCTAATCATGGGAGTGGATGGACGTTTGACTGTTAATTGTTTTAATTTAGGATTTTATGAAGTTAATATAATGGTCATGTGGACTGAATACATTTGACTGGTAACTGTTTTAATTTTAGTTTTGATGAAGTCGGCTATAATTTACATGTATTCTGGTAGTACATCTATTGTGTATGGACATGTTTGCGTGGAAGATGTAGTTAGAGCATATAAGAATGGAGGAGAAAAAATGTGGACATATTGTCTATACATGGATCATGGGAAGTAGCCTATGTAGAAATGATTTTTTGGTTGTTCATTATGTGTAAACAAGTATAGATTGTAAATATTTTACTTGTCTGTTGCAGATGGTTAAGGTAGAAGATCAGCAAGCTAAGGTCGAGATTTAGGTTGAGTATTTTGTTGGTTATTTTTTATTTATAAACTGAATTGGTAATTCAATTTGTTTAATTATCCTTTATGAGAAAAATGCAGAAAGCTGTCTTATAATTGTAGAAGCTTAATTTCGGTACAGATTGGATGTGTTTTGAAGCAATAGATAATCGATGATTATGTTAATAATCAAAACAGAAAATGAAAGAGAATTCAATAATTGTGGAACAGAGTTTGTATTTTAGTGAATAATCTTGGCTTATAAACAGTATTTTACAAGTTTAACAGAATGAGAGAAAATAGTGAACATTTACAGCTAACTGACGAGATAGAAGGAAAATGGAAAACAGTAACCACATGTGCTGGAGACCAAGGCTGTATTGAAAGTGAACACAAAATATGTAAGCGAATCCGTAACAGAAACCTAAGGTAGTGGGGCCTAGAAGTTGAATAGTGGGTTAGTGTCATGACGCCCGTTGGCGGGAGTAAGGACGCCCAGAAGCGATGCTGGAGAAGCAAAAAATGACTTTGACAAAATGTGGAGGAGTCGCGACGCCGGTGTGGGGGCGTAACTACGCCAACTGCAAATCATGAGGTTTACATGTAGTAATTGTTATAAAGAAACAAGTTAAAAATAAATGATATTTCTGCAAACAAGTACATCTCAATATGTTAAATCAAGTGATTGGTTAAGAGGCAACAAAGTGATATAACACTGAATAAGGCATGGCCCAAAACATGTATTTTGAAAAGGACAAACAAATAAGTTATGTGTGAAAATAAACGCATTTGAAGTTATTGCTTGAAGAACCCACCAAATTGGCAGGCAGGAGAGAATGTGGGGGTGAAAATAGAATAAAGCAGTCCACATAACTTAATAACAACCTATTTCCCATGAAAATGATTGAGGGTTGGTTCAACAAATTAGCATAGTGTAGGATATGCTATTGTCAAAAAACTCAGATAAGATGGCATATTAAGATACCCAATATTGAGTGAGTGAAATGCTTATTGAGATTGTTTTATTTGTTTTAAACCAATAAATATTCCATGATTAATCAGTAATTTCAATCAGACAAAAAACAGCAGTAATATTCCAAGTAGAGGACAAAAGATAAAAACCAACTTACAGCAGTAAGTGAAGAACCCGGTTTTCGGTCCATAAGGAACCCCCTTAAAGACCACTTCATCTAAACTTACAAGTGGCTCTTGTGTGCCCCTCCATATGACAAATCCCACAACAACGTGCTTTCGTTTGGGAATTGTTCTCTCCCCGAACTCTACCCTTTGTTCTTACCCTGCAAGGGTCTTTAACATGAAGACCGTAATGGCAATGTGATTGCTCCCGAACTTCAATTGGGACAAACTTATCCTCCAAAGCACGAGTTAAATTTTGTAGATGCTCTCTAGTGTCGAGGAAGTCATGTTTTGAATGCGCAGCTAAAAAGGATAACCACCTGCAAGAGTGTCCTAAGGCAGCATATCGGACCATTGCACCATTGTCAATATGTTGTACAATCTGATTCTCACTTGAATTGGATAACTTGCAATGTTTACTCCACCGTTTTAGGATGCACCAACTAGGCAATGAGTCAATACGTGTAAATACACAAACAGCTAGACAATGGCAACAAATAATACCACAAGACTCAAACATTAAACATGTGCAACGAAATCTACCCCTCACTCCATCAAATAGCACTTGCCACCTTTTACCAGCTTTGTCATCCCTCCTAATAATGAATTCAGTATAGGGCATCGAAGGGGTATGGTGCTCTACAACACAATTTGTGACATTGTTAAGCTGATGCATGAAAACTTTATGCACCTTCGCAGTGTATACAACAGCAGCACTTAACTCAAGTGATTTAAAATCAGAGATTAACCTTGGCTGACCATAATCTGTATAGTAGTCATTTTGCAATTCTTTGTTCCTCATTGATTTCAAACAACGGTCAAAGTGTTTTATGAATTCAAACATATTCAACTTCGAATCTACGTAGTTTCCAACATAGGAATTAATGCTCTCGGATCTAGACGTCGTACGCATGCCCCCAAAAAATTTGCCCCTCAGATAAGCAGTTGCCCACAAAGCCTTTTTTGCATACACTTCTTGCACCCATGGATGTGCTTGGACACCAAATTCTTCCAACATCGATGCCCATCTCTCCTCAAACTCCCTTTCATCTATGTTAGCCATCATGACATTACCAAATGATTTTGTGAAATAAGCATCGTGCACATTTGTTTGTGCATTTCTTTGCAAATGCCAAGCACATAATCGGTGATTTGCATTAGGAAAAACACTCCTAATCGCATTTCTCATTGCGTGATCACCATCTGTGACAACTGATAATGGTTTTGCGCCATCCATGGCTTCCACCAACGTTTCTAAAACCCATTTATAAGTTTCATCTGTCTCATCACTAAGCAGGCAAGCAGCAAAGACAATTGATTGTTGATGGTGATTGATTCCAGAAAAAACAACCAAAGGCATGTTGTAGATATTTTTNAATTGACAGTCATTTAAGTAACAAAACTTAATGTATGCATTTCATCAAACAGTTGGTGAGCATAGCTGAAAACAGAAATTATCAAAGCTGAACTTAACATGCATTACCTCCAATTGGCCAAATGTCATCCAAGAAAGTTAAAGAATAGATAAATGTTCCAGGAATACCTTTAATGTAGGTTCAAATCCAAGAGCCAATATGGTAACTGAGTTAACTCCGTTTGGGTGTGGTCAGTGACTGTGGAGCTCTGTTACAAACAATGGAGCCCCGTTTGGGTGTGGTGTAAGGAGGCAAAAATTATGGATTTGGTGAAAGGAGCCAGAAAGTTTGGTGGTGAAGGGCAGAGGGTGTTGGTGTTTTGAAATAGAAAGGGAAAGAGAGTTTTGAAACAGAGAGGGAAAGGGGGGAGGAAGGGGATTGGTGATTGTACCAACGGCATGAAGGAACATGGAAATCAGATATCTTGGGTGAGGGCATAGGGCAAAACGCACAGTTTTAGTTATTACGAAACATTGAACTTGTTTTAGGTTTTATTATAGAGGTTAACAAATGAGGGTTTTATTGAACTTGTTTCAGATATCGTGCGTCACGACGGCCAGAGTTTTCCGGTCTGGACGATGGAGATGCATAAACTAACAAAGTCCCAAGCGTAACGACTCCCGATGATATGCGTCACGACGCCCAGAACTGTCCGTTCTGGACGATGGAAATGCATAAACTAACAAAGTCCCAAGCATTAGGACTCCCGATGAGATGCGTCACGACGCCCAGAACTGTCCGTGCTGGACGATGGAAATGCATAAACTAACAAAGTCCCAAGCGTAAGGAAAGTGCGTCTGGAAAAATTATGGATTTCTTGAGAGGAGCCAGAAAGTTTGGTGGTGAAGGGCAGAGGGTGTTGGTGTTTTGAAATAGAAAGGGAAAGAGAGTTTTGAAATAGAGACGGAAAGGGGGGAGGAAGGGGATTGGTGATTGTACCAACGGCATGAAGGAACATGGAAATCAGATATCTTGGGTGAGGGCATAGGGCAAAACGCACAGTTTTAGTTAATACGAAACATTGAACTTGTTTTAGGTTTTATTATAGAGGTTAACAAATGAGGGTTTTATTCAACTTGTTTCAGATATCGTGCGTCACGACGCCCAGAATTGTCCGTTCTGGACGATGGAGATGCATAAACTAACAAAGTCCCAAGCGTAACGACTCCCGATGATATGCGTGACGACGCCCAGAAATGTCCGTTCTGGACGATGGAAATGCATAAACTAACAAAGTCCCAAGCGTAACGACTCCAGATGATATGCGTGACGACGCCCAGAAATGTCCGTTCTGGACGATGGAAATGCACAAACTAACAAAGTCCCAAGCGTAACGACTCCCGATGATGTGCGTGACGACGCCCAGAACTGTCCGTTCTGGACGATGGAAATACATAAACTAACAAAGTCCCAAGCGTTAGGACTCCCGATGAGATGCGTCACGACGCCCAGAACTGTCCGTTCTGGGCGATGGATACCTTAATTAAGGAATGTGACCTATTTTTAACACACTTGTTTGCAAGTTCCCACACATACTAAATGAGTGATATGCATACTTCTTAGCTGTGGAAACTTTATTGAACCATGTTATAAATTGACATCCCTAACATGTTGATCGGTCCATGGGTGGTTTCTATTTGTTAGTATGAATAATTGATGTTAATTATGATTATGTCCCATGTGGTCCTTTTAACAGAGAACGATGCCTCACAAATTTAAGCACCAAGGCTTTGAGACTACACACCTGTGAACCTAATTGTAAAATGTATACAGGACTTGTATATTCATTAAATTGATTGAAATTTTCCTTCTACTTGTGGTCCATATGTGATATTAATGAGACAAAGCATGTGTGATTACAAATTATTTATTCTCTCATATATCCAAAAAATGTACAGCCACTGTAACCTCCAAGGTAAACAATTACAATATGCCTAATCTATCCAAAAGTAAGACTCTTCTCTGTTCAGGAGGCACAAAAAATTTACCACCTGCACTATGCGTATATCAAAATTCAGTTAAACCACTATCTATCCTGCACAAAAAATCAATAACTTATATGACTTAGTCAAAGATGAAGAGGCTACAGGGTGGTAGGGGAATTATGCATGATGTCAATAAAGGTTCTTGATTTCATAATAACTTCTTCTCGCTTGTAGTTATAGTCACCGAGCATTAGTTGCAAAGCAAGCTTCATCCTATCATATTCAAGCATAGGCTGCATATAGAAGACGGAAGGGAATTATTCAAAACATGCTGATTTCACTGGTGTAACATGCATTTAATGTTAATAAATAAAAAGTACAATTTATTCTTACCCCAATAGCATACCCAGCCCATGCATGGCCTTCACTCATCCAAGTTGTAACCCAAATCCCACAATCATCTCTAAAATTGAATTAAATACGCAGAGTAGCTTAAATAAGTGTAATGTAAAGCATTGACAAATAATCGAAGTAGAAGGCATAAAGTATTTTATCTCCAAACAATACCCATTGTGCTGGACATTTCTATCATCGGATGCATCGTGGCTATTTCCAGCCACTAGTTTGAATTTATGCACTTGAGGAGGGTCATAACACTTGGCTTTGTAAAATCTTGGATCCTTCAACATCATCTCCACAAAATGTGCCTGTCCGATACATGAAATTTAAGTAATTGAGGTCAGCAACTGAATATAGTTTCTAAGATTGGCTTAATTACTCAAACTGAACCAAAATAACTAACATAGATACTCACAATCTTATGTATCTGGTAATATCTACTGGACCTCCTCTCCAATGAAGGAAGGGAGTCCAGATAAATGAGCTTCTCTTCTTCCAAGTGAATAATTAATAAATACCAGTGATTGTCATCATCATTTATTGGAATGTATATCTAAGAAATAAAAAATGAACATGTTAAACACAAGCTTGCTAATACTATTGACATAAAATGATGGAGAGAGCATTGTTATACCTTGGATAGACTATCAATGAAAGTCATATACAGAGGACCAAATTTGTTTATTGCATTCTCGACACCTTTATTTATTGTGAACGATGCTATTGCATGTTGCTGCATGATGCAATGGTTTGAGTGTAATGAGAAATTAATATTGATATCATGAACCTATAACAAATATATGGTCATCTAAATAAACAGACCGAGAAGTATGGGGGCATGTACCAAACCCTTGTCTTCTCTCCATTTCTTGCATTTTTGGTCAATTGACATACAAGCAACATCAAAATCTGTGTGGGCAGCCAATCATAATAAGTCATATTAGCTAGTTTATATGGTGCTGCATGCATTGTAAGTGGTGTGTAATGACTATAATTGAAAGGGGGCAAATCAATTTACATCACTATCAATCCAGTTTCCAGGCTTTAGGCAATTGAAGGTTGACCTATCAGCATATCCTCCATCACACTCAACCAATATTTCCCTACAATAAGGAATTCATATAGGTTAATGAAATTCACTTGTTACTCAATTCCCTATTATGAATTACCTGCCAAGTTTATTTTTAGTAACATAATGGTACCTATTCTTTTGCGGGAATTCACTAACATCGACAAATATATATGAAGCAACACTAAGTTCCTCTGGGGTTAGCCTCATGTAATCTTTGGGGCTGAATGTCAATTTCAAACCCTGTAAAATGGTTAAGTTCATGAATAAACATAGGAGAGAAGAATTTAGTGGATAACCATCAATTCGGTATTAAGAAATACACCTTTGGAAGGAAGTCCTCAACTTGTATTGCTTGTGAATTGATGTTATCCCAATTCCATTCCCTTGATTCCTCTTTCCTTACACATGTGGCTTGCTGATATAGTTCTTGGACCTTTCTTTTCCCTCTTTGTTGCTTTTCATTCTTACCATATAGCTGCTTCACCTTTTTGGTATTCCCCTAATAATGATTTGTTTGTGCAATTAAAAAATTTTAGTTGGTAGAAGATTATACATGATATAAAACTTGACACTTATTCTACAATGTTGAACAGACAGACATGAACATGTTGAATTAATAGCTAATGTTTGACAAATTTTGAAGTTGGTGAGAATGCTTATATTATCGACCTTAATGCAAGAAATCATTACTTTAACATATATTAGTTTATAAATGGAAGAATGATAGATGATATGTAACAAATATTACTACTTGTTAAATCCCTCTTTGTTGCTTTTCATTCTTACCATATAGCTGCTTCACCTTCCTGGTATTCCCCTAATAATGATTTGTTTGTGCAATTAAAAAAATTTAGTTGGTAGAAGATTATACATGATATAAAACTTAACACTTATTCTACAATGTTGAACAGACAGACATGAACATGTTGAATTAATAGCTAATGTTTGACAAATTTTGAAGTTGGTGAGAATGCTTATATTATCGACCTTAATGCAAGAAATCATTACTTTAACATATATTAGTTTATAGATGGAAGAATGATAGATGATATGTAACAAATATTACTACTTGTTAAATTTCAAATTGTATGTAATAAATGTCTACAATCTGGTAACATACCAGTTTCTACCTTATATGTGAATGAGTTTTTAACAAATCTTAAAGCAAAATGTTATCGGTCAGTGGTGTTTAACATAAATGTGATTGTTAAGTAAGAGGAAAATACTTCATTATGTTATCTTACTTCATTGACTTTGAACATTGCAGTTGTCATTGCTTTCGTTGGTCTCCTTTGTTTAGGAGTGTTGGATTTCTCCTTAACTGGTGTTGGTGGGAATGGTGTCTCAGCAAAACAATAAGCATCCAATGGTGAATAAGGAGTTAGAGTCGTCAAAGATGGGCCCTTTGTTTTATTTGAAGGAGATACCATAAATTTTTTGTCTTTCTTATCTTCAACTCCTAAACTTGGCACCCATTTCTTCCTCTTCTTCAAAGCACTTTCAGATGCAGGAGTAGGGCAGTGAATGACCTCCACCACATCATCGTCTGCAGCTTCACCTCCATAGTTGAACCGAAACTTATCATGAAGATTTTTGGATTTGGCCATTGTTGACTTCTTTGTATTTTCATTTGTTGGGGTAGTGATAGTTATCACATTCCACAAACTATCTATCTCTTTACGTAAGAAATTGATAGTGTCATTTTGCCTTGACAATATTGCCATAACCTCATCCTACAGTTACAAATCAAGAAGTATATTATTTGAACTATCTGCACTCTTAGTCAACCTACTGACAGGTGCATAGCATGACAGGGAAGAAAAATATATATATACTACTTACCATTCCTGGTTCACTATTAAAATTTGAAGCATGAGTAGCAGGGAAGGTGTGTTCATGTTGACAAGCCGATTCTTGAGTCTCATGAATATTTAAAAAATTACTGTAAATTTATTGCAAAAAATAATCAAATATTGGGAATTGTCAATGTCTCTGCAAGTAAGAGCAAGAACTATAAATTAACCATGAATGAAAAAATTAATTACTATTCAAGGATGTCTGCATTGTTAGAGCACTTTAAAGTGGCAGCATGAATGGAACTTCTATTCTCAGGGGGAGTAGCCATAGAAATGGAACCCTCTGCCAAATTCACGAGGTCGTTCTGTTTGAGGAAGGTAATGGGTCACTTGTTCTTCAGACAATGAACAGCTGTACTGCCCCCCGTGTAACTGGTAGACTCAGGTGCAAATAGGCCAGCTTTTTTGGTTTCCCTTGGATTTTGTGCCAGCGAATGGGGTCAAGTGCTTTTGGAGGGAAAATATGTGAACCGTTGAATTTATGTGATGATGCCCTACTAGGTGAATCCAATGGTCCGATGTACACTAAATACCTATGAGATTAAAACAATTATAAAATCAAAAAGCTTAACACCCCCCATAAATTTATGTGGGCTGAATTGTTGACGTTAAATTTCTCACTGCAACTTTCTACACATCTTATTTGTCATCGCTCTCTACCTTGGGAACAAAACAAAAATGTCATTGCTCTCTCATTGCCAAGTGGCATATGAAGCATAGGGCAGAATTTTTGTCCAGGACAAACCCATGTATCTAATGACAGAGAGTGGTTCAATGTGTGTCTAATAAATATGGTAACATTCTACCTAATCGTTGACATTCCGAAGGTCCAAGGTAGAACTTTCCCACTTCAGTCTTGATCATAAACCCAACCTTGATCCTTCAATTTTAATACAACGGTAACCAGTCTTAATCTATGCGTTCACAGATTACACCTAACATGATGAACTAGTATTGATTGAACGGATGCTAATTGAAAGGATCCAACAACTACACTTGAATCCCATATGGTTAGGAGACAATAACATACGGAACTCGTGAAGATTCTGGGTTGTGTGCATTATATTTCTCCCTCACTTGCTCAACAACCAACCCCAGTGGAACCATAGCGCTACATTTCCTTCTGGACTATATTGATTATTACCTCTCAAAACTTAATTTAAGGTACCCCACCCAACACTGCCGCCATGCATGAGTTTGTCAACAACAGTAGTACTACATATCTTATTCTTACTCTGTCTCCCACCAAGTTAATTATGCACTCTTGTTTACTAGTAATCATTGAACATTAGCCCCAATTGAAGCAAATTCCAAAATAAATAGTACCAATGTTTGTGTGTCTAGCCGCCCTACTCAAAACCAAACACAGCTTTAATCTAACAACATGATACAATTATAATGTCAAATAGAATACATTGCTAGTGACTTGTGTGGATGTGTTTAATTAGATATATAAAGCTCACACACAAGATATGGACTATCACTGCACTAAACAAGATTATGATCAGAAAGAAGATTCCATGCTTTGAGGTTGGGTGCATTGGCACGTGCGAGGCACTGGGGTCATTGATTACAGAAAGTGACACCCATGGGACTTGTAGGTTCCACACTTAATAGGGCAAGCATTTCACTACGATATTCTATAGTTATATTTATGATAATATTAACAAGCATACGCAAAGATATCGATGTGTTTATCTCCATATCATATGTACCTAATTTAATTATCGCCCTCTTCACTCTCTCAACCACCCCACCCTCCTCTGGAGATTCGTGTTTATAAGTTGAGAGTGACAGATAAGTAAGTAAAACAAGAGAAAACGTGGTGATTACGCCTGGATGAAGGTGGACAATTTGGCATGCACGTTGGGGAGATGGTGCCGAAAGCAAACAACATCTGTGGGGCTAAGAGGGCGAAGGTGGAGAACAGTTGCATGAAGCCATGCATCAACTCGGGGCACAAGTGACTCAAGACTGAGTGAACTCGGTCCGGCCAAAGTCCATTTCTAGGAGTTCTGTTGCTGATTTTTTGCTATCTACCATGATGATTCTTGCACCATAGCCAGAAATCAGAATAGGAGGCCCCATGGAAAATGATATAGACCTCAAACTTAGAACTCAAATGTTACTACCAAACTTTATATAGTCAAAGAAATGGATGCATTTAGACGTTAACGTTGGTGAGATGGTGCCCAAAGCAAATTACATATGTGGGGCTAAATTATATAGTAAAAGAAATGGATGCATTTAGACGTGCATGTCGGTGAAAAGGTGTCGAAGCCAAATCCCATGTATCGGGCAAAGAGAGAGAACGTGGAGAAAGGTTCGATGAAGCCATGAAGCATGCATGAACTGGAGACGCAGTTGACTCAGGCTGACTCAACTCGGCCTCGCTAATGTCTTGTTCTCTAGGTGGTTTTTAGCTTTCTATCATGAAGATTGTTGCATGGTGGCCACGTTTAACATGTCCTTTTCAATATAAGTTATCTCCTACACTTAAACCAACAAGTACTTCATGCAAAGTTTTGGGGGGCTGGTGTATGGACATTGCCTTTCATGGGAGCTGGGTATGCCAAGAGTTCAGAGAGAATTAGATTCGAATGTCTGTTGCACCTTTTGCTTAACTGTACCACCGAGCTAGATCCCTTTTAGAAGTTACTTGAAGTAGTTCGTGGGTTGCACCGTCGAAACTGGGAGCTTCATATGAAGCATTTTTTTAGGGAGACCAACAACTGTGCCCATGCTGTAGCTAGGAGGAGAGACGATGCTCCTTTAACTTTGATGTTGTTCAGTTTTTTCATCCTCCTGTGTTTATTACACAGCATCTGGTAGAGGATTCTATGGGTGTTTGGATGAGCACGTCAATCCCTGTGTAGTTTTCTGATTATCTTTGTTGGGCGCCTATCTTCTTTGATTATATATATATATATATATATAATAAAATAACTAACTTAATAAAAATGGGTGGACCCCACCATAACTATCTTACTCTTGTATAAAACCGGCTTCACTTTGTTTGCAACTTGTGCGTTGCATTACTAGTAATATTCGGAGGCCTGGCTCAGCATATAACTTCTTCCTTCCAGTTATTCTGAGTTTTCATAACTGTGGCTGACGATGAGGCCAGTGGCCAGAGGTAGGAAAAAATTTTATGTCGTCTTCTCTGGTAGACAAACAGGAATTTATCTAAGTTGGGGAGACGCACAGTTGCAAGTTGATGGTTTCAGTGGTGCCTCCTACGAATCTTTCAGGAGTATGGAGGAAGCTGAAGCTGCATGGGCACTGTATGGGCCACGTTGGCAGCTACAACCAGCACATCAGCAGGATCCTCCTGCACCACCTGTTGGAGCTCAACCACTAATGCCAGCAAACCCTGCTGAGCCAGTGCTGATACAGCATCCCCAACCTCAGTTGCAAACTATTGCCCATGAGGGAGCAGTACCAGATCAACAAATCATTAATGCAGAACATCTTCTCCGCAATGGTAACCATGGTGGAGATAGACTTTTGGAAGGAATTGTTATTGGTTTTTTGTTGACGGTCCTAGCAATGTTTCTCAGTAAGTATTTCATGTAATTGATAATCATGTCATGTTACTTATAAAATGTTCTATGTTTTTCATCTCTCTCGTCTCACTCATCTCAATTAGAAATTTATTAATTATGAATTGGCTGACTCTAAAAAATGGCCACTGCTGCAAATTGTCTTAGTGGAAATTTGGATTTCAGCAAAATACCGGTACCTAAAGAACCACTTTTAAGGAATGCAACAATGTCATCCAGTATTTTTATTAAATAATGAATTCACCCCTGAAATTTAATTCATGTCTTACATTGGAACTTTATATATAAATTACGCATAAGTAATGGTCTTATTTATTGTCTAAAATTTACAACATGATGATGAATAAGTTCTTAATTAGTAGCATATATATATGTCAAGTCAAAATGATTAATAGAATATAATTTTGTTATTATTATCAAAAGGACATTTAATTTATGAAAAATTGGGTAATATATAGCATAATGTAAACAAATATGCATGGAATGTCTAATATTATAAATTATACTTTAACCATCAATCATATTATCAAAATGACATTCAATTTAAAATTTATAAAAAATTAGTGACTTCCTCTAATAAACAATGTAAATTTGTCTCATATTATTATAATACTAATAATATAAATATTAAAATAATTAATAATAAGTCTAATACAAGAAATGCTCAATTGAAGAGGGGAATGGTACAGCACATGTGATGATTATTCAAATATAGTCCATATTATAATTATCGTTTTATTGCCTAAGAATTTCATTTAAGGAAAGAAATCTCTATGCCGCCCATTGCGTGGCCAAATTTCTTCATTCATAGACCTTTCTGGTTGGTTTTAAAGATAATTTTCCAAATTTATTTTTCAAGTAAACAAATCTCTCAATCTCAACCAAGTAGACAGAGTATGCACGGGTCCCCATTCCACAACATGTGGGGGAACTACACTTCCGTCCCTGTCATGAGTGGAGACTACTGTCACAAGGTTGCTTCCAACTTTGGTAAAGGCTGAACAGCTAAACCCTATAACATCAGCTATAAGATTGTTGACGTTGCTGCAGTACATTTCCAACATGGAGAAATATATTGCCATCTCATCTCAATTTCACACAATCATTTTACAAAACAACATGATATAGCTTAATTGATTGTGCAAGTGACATGTCAATACAGGGGTAAAATTTGAATTTCACACATACCTATTATTTCATTATGTACTTTTTAGTAAACTCGAACTTTTAAAAAACTTCCAAACTATGGCTTAATCTTCAATACGCTCAATCTAATTCCAAATATACCTCTACCTATATTCATGACGGCATTTTGGGGAATCTTCCATTTGTCATCTGTTTTTTTTCTCTTCATATTTGGAGACAATATTTTTGGGCCAGAGTCACGGCTTATTTCTTCTTCATTTTTTTTATCTATCTTATTTTCAGTTAACAAGTAAAGAAGAAAACTACTTTATTATCACTCACTCATATTTCCATCCTCTATTTATCTATTCCCAATTTTTATCCCATATAAACCCAACAGGGAGAATTCTACAACGCTAACCAAACATGATGCTAACGTCACCATATATACAATATAATATTTATATATATATATATAACTTTTCCTCCATTTTACAGTTTCCCACTTCCCTTTGCTTCAGTTGTGTAGCGTACCATATGCAAACGGACCACCTGGGGCCCCTAACGAACTGTGTGCGTTTTGTTTTTCTCAAATAGGGTATATTTTCTGGCCCTGGCCCAAGTTTCCCACTTGCCTTTGCTTGAGTTGTGTAGCGTACCATATGCAAACGGACCACCTGGGGCCCCTAACGAACTGTGTGGGTTATGTTTCTGTGAGGACATGTATGATTTAACTTATTTCTTTCTCACTTCTTCTTTTCTCTATAACTTTCTCAATTTCAGTAACCATCGGTTTCTTCCAACACATTTGTTCATCCAATACATCTCCTGGTATGGAAAATGTAAATTGGAAAATAGCAACTGCGTTAGTTTGCTTGCTATAAATAAGGGTTTTGCCACATAAAGTTCTGTAGCGGGTCAAATGTCTACCATAGGTAGTTGTAACCAATTTCATTTTAAATGCAATTAAAGAAAAAATAAACTGACAACTGGTATCCATAAACTTGCAGAAGAAACCACTTTTTTTCACTTTTCCAAGTTGAAGGGGGTGTGTAATCCAAAAGGTATGTCTTATCACCTTTCTTATTTGGTCAAATAAATAAAGAGTACCATTAATGTTTTTTTTTTTCTTTTTTTGGTCCAAGAGTACCATAACCACCAACTATTTCTCCCTTCTTCCTTGTTCCGGTGTTTAGCTACGTGTAACCATTTGGGTTTGGGTTTTGTTATTCTCAAATAGGGTATAATTTCTGCCGCACCCCCTTCTCTTTTCTTCCATAAAGTAGACAAGATGTTGGGTCGATGGTCCCAATAAAGCAAGCACAGTTGTGCCTGAATATTGAAGTGACATGTCAAACAGAGAAGGAGACAAGGGGTTGGGTCGGACTGGGAATTGGTCATAATCATATCCTATAAGGATATGGTTTCACACCTAGGGTCAAGGAGTGTGATAACCAAGGGACTACTACATCACTTGTAATGTCATTCACAAAACCAAGCCACAACATGAACTATACTATCTCCTATATATTCACTTTAGAACCCACGGAAGGCAACCTTCCTAACAAGCTTAGCCACCGTATATTTGCCCTATCGATCTCTGGGTTCGACAACGTGTTTTGTAGGGAAAATACTAAATAAAAACCTCTTCCCTGCGCATAAACACCATCAAATACATGTTGTTGTAACTTGTATATGTAAGTCATTTTTGTTTCGGTTAATTAAAGGCCCAACAGCCCAGCAACCACAAAGGAAAACATAAGTTGATGTAGCCCTAGAGACGCCCATGCAATGCTGAAACAGAGTATCCATAATACGGGAAGCTTTAACTTATAAATTGGTAAATAAATAAAAAACCATAGATAAGCTTACACAACTTTTTTTGTTAATAGGTAAATAATTACTGCCTTTATAATAAAGATGATTCCAATTAGGAATCAAGAAATAGAGGGTGAGGAGACTAGCCTTATGATTGGAAGTAATCTCCAATGAGTTATTGGGTCTGATTTGTTGATAAATTATATTTGTTTTGAATTATACTTTATCACTTCTATAAATATAGGATCATATGATAACTTTTAAATTGTTACAATCTCAGATAAAAAACAAATAAATAAAGTGTGTTACAACTTGTAACTTATTATGTAATAAAGCATAATATAACTTTCAATTTGTTTTAGTTTGCCACATATTTACTAATTTAATGCAAGTGAAAATTTCACAAATAATAGTGTCACACACACTCTAATTTATATGTGTAATATTTAGTAGTCAAACTTTAAATCATGTGACTATTAGTATATTAATTATAGTTTGGATCTAGGATGATATGCATATCACTTCTAAATATATTACAATCTATTACATGATCAAAAATTCAATCATAGAATATGTTTAATAGACAATAAAAGAGTAAAACATTAACGACAGTATCATTATCTCTTTTTTCAAGGAGTAACAATAGGTGTACGCATTACTCTCTTATAATATATATTTTTTGCACCACATTATTTTAAATACTATATGGTTCAAAATGTAATTACTCAAGTAAAATTAAAATTGCACATTGGTACGTTTTATACATAGTCCTCGTATACTAATAGTACACCTAAATAAAATCATTGACATCTCAATACCATAGTTTGGATTTTTTTTTTCTGTTTAATATGACACTAATCAAAATAATTGAAAACAGTATATTTATTATAACATTTTAAGATAAATTGAAATTAATATCAGCAATTTCACTCGCATTTTCTTCCATGAAGCATTCATGATTCATTTTATCTATTACGCTAACCATACAAAACAGAGAACATTTTTAGTATTATTGTTGTATTGAATTTTTAGTATTAATTCCATTTACAATTATTCATATGTACATTATATGGTAGATGTAACTAATTTCTTAGAACAAGATGATTCTCATATATTATATTTTGAGGTAGAGTTATTCTGCTAGTAGAAAGAGACAAATNAATTATTCATATGTACATTATATGATACATGTAACAAATTTCTTAGAAGAAGATGATTCTTATATATTATCTTTGGAGGTAGACTTATTCTACTAGTAGAAAGAGACTAATTGATTAGAATTTCTATTGTGCATCATAAAAAAAAAATATTAAAACTATGCCAATTAGCTATACTTTCTTACAGATTGCTTACAGGGGTTAAGAAAACTCACCACACTAAACGAAGCATCATGCCCCTTCCTACCTAAAACATCACCACACTTATTCCTCTCTCTATCTAAACACATGCATAATATTAACATCCCAGCCTCCATGCTTCATGTCTCAAATTTATTGGATTAAATTGAAGCAACGGTGGTGCCCCTTCCTACGGCTAAAAAGAAGCTGCAAAAAGCACTGCAATTCCACTTCTGCCTCCACTCCCGATAAATTAAACAACTTTCCACGTTGGCATCTAACAAGTAACAAATAATCATGATATAAGATTGATGATCATCTATTAATTTTAAAAAATCACTAAATAGATAATTGTTATATATAATATCAAATACTCACTACTATATACTATATGTAATATTATTCATTCAATTCATTACATATTCATTACAACAATGGAAGTTGTACTTTATGCATGCTCTTAAAAAATAAGACGGAACCACGTACCCTTCAACAAAAATTTGCAAATAAGAAAAACTACATAGGGCTTTTAACTCCAACAAGCCTCTTATACTCCTTCACCAGAGGTAGGATATTCCATAAATAATTAATAAATAAATCAATACATTAATATATTTTAAATTTTGTCTATATAAATAAACTTTTTAAATTATAATATAACACACTCTAATTTATTTAATGAAAATAATATAACATAAAAAATAAACCTTCTATAACTCTGGAAAACTCTGGAATCCCCTTCCCTCTCCAAAACCTTTAATCTTCCTCGCCTACTCGTATTCGCCCTCTCACCTTCCCTTTCGCCCTAGTCTCTCTCTCTGGCCCTCCTCCTCCTCTCACCCGGACCGCGTCTCATTTCTCTCTCTGGCCCTCCTCCTCTCACCCCGACTCCCTCGCCCGCTCAACTTCCCTTCGCCCTAGTCTCTCTCTCTGGCCCTCCTCCTCCACTCACCCCGACCCCGTCTCTGTCGTTTGCCCTCCTCCTCATTTATTGCCATTGGAGAAGGCTGTCGTCCTCGCAATATTGGCAACAATATGGACAACGCTGAAAAGGTAGAATCAAAGCTTATTTTGGAAATGCTTTTTTATTGCTTCTCTACGCTTTATCGCCCCCATTTATCTATAACGAATGGTGCCTAGTTTTTTTCACAGTTCAGTAGTTTCACTGCCTGATGTGTTGGTGTTATGTTGTGATTACAATTTGATTCTGTCTGTGGGAAGGAAGACATATATTGTGTTCGAGTCCGCAATATTGGTTTCAAGTTTTATGAAAATTACAGGCTTTTTTCTTGTCAGAATGGATATATTCGTTTTAGTCTGTTATTTTTAAAATGAGCAAGTCAACAAATTTAGGTTCATCAACTGAATTATTCTCTGTTAACTGACCTTGCCCTCTCATGTCAAATGTGCCTAACTAGATATTCAACTTCTTCCCTCTGCGACTTCTTTCCATACTCACTGCTTATGCTTACTGTACTGAACCCTGAAATTGCAAATGCTTCTTTGCAGATTGCGGAATCAATGCCTGCTGGATCTGACCTTCAAAACCCATGCCCTTCTTCGCAGAAATTTAGTTCCCAAAAATCTCAACCCCACCAGAAGTCTGCTAATTTAAAAAAGGGAAAAGCGAAAAATACAACTACTGTTGTTAGGCGATCACAACGTATTAAGAGGGTTGTTGTGCATACCTCAAATACAAAAATTCAAATCATTCACGATCTAACTGCTGTTTCAGCTAGCGAGACTGATGAACCACTTACTGAACCATTAACTGAACCACTTACTGAACCGGATGTATACAAAGTTTTGCCAGAACCTGAAGGAAACTCAACTGAACACAGCTTGCAGGAAAAAGTTGACTATCTCTTACAAAGATTAGAAGCTGTAGAGAAGCTGATACAATCATTGAAATCCAAGGTAAAATTTTCAATCATAACTATATGTTATTCTTGTTTTTCTATGACCAATTGCCTTCTGTCTTCAACTTAATGTATTTAACATTCTTTCAGGTTAATGAAAAGATTGACTTAAATCAAGGTCCATCTTCTGCCTCTTTCAGTTATAAGAGGATGTACATCGACTGCCAGAAGAAGGTTTTAATTTTTTTTTAGTTCCTTATCTGATCTTTCTTTCAAGCTTCTTTCGGTATTGTTGAAGGTTTTTTGGTTTATTTTTTCGGTTTTTTACCCTCCATTTGTTTTAATTACATTATGGTATTCAAATTTCAGCCCCTTCCTTGTTATGCAGATTGAAGCCTTAACACAAGAAAATCGTCAACTTACCGCAAAGCTACAAAATGCTCTTGCCAAACTTCAAGTGGTAAGTGTACGACTATTTAAGCCGGACTGTTGCTGCATTACTATTAATTTAGTCAATAGCTGGACTGCATTGCCAAACTGTCATTTTTATTCCATGCCTTTTATCTTTCTACTACGCCTACTTTATCATGCACCTAAATACATGTCTACTATGGTAATGCATCCAGATGTGTATAGTGAAGAAACAATTGCATTCTCTGTTACATTGAAAAACTTCCTCACCTCTGCTCAGTTTCCTTCTTCTTCCTTCCTGCCACTGCATGTAATTGGTTGTCATATTTACTGCATTTCAAGAAGTATGTTCAGTATGACCAAAGGTTCCCAAATGTTGTATTGCACTAGGAGCTTAAAGAAATATGACTTTTTTCACTCATGAAACCTTTTTCCTCATTTGCACATGAAATAGTACAATGTTTATATATCCTTTTTTACTTAATAGCCTAATCAAAAAATGGATATTGTCCTGGCTGTCATGTCTCTTGAACTGTTCTGTTCTTGTTTTAATAGCTTCTTTCGGTATTGTTGAAGGTTTTTTGGTTTATTTTTTCGGTACTTTACCCTCCATTTGTTTTAATTACATTATGGTATTCAAATTTCAGCCCCTTCCTTGTTATGCAGATTGAAGCCTTAACACAAGAAAATCGTCAACTTACCGCAAAGCTACAAAATGCTCTTGCCAAACTTCAAGTGGTAAGTGTAGGACTATTTAAGCCGGACTATTGTTGCATTACTATTAATTTAGTCAATAGCTGGACTGCATTGCCAAATTGTCATTTTTATTCCATGCCTTTTATCTTTCTACTACGCCTACTTTATCATGCACCTAAATGCATGTCTACTATGGTAATGCATCCAGATGTGTATAGTGAAGAAAGAATTGCATTCTCTGTTACATTGAAAAACTTCCTCACCTCTGCTCAGTTTCCTTCTTCTTCCTTCTTGCCACTGCATGTAATTGGTTGTCATATTTACTGCATTTCAAGAAGTATGTTCAGTATGACCAAAGGTTCCCAAATGTTGTATTGCACTATAAGCTTAAAGAAATATGACTTTTTTCACTCATGAAACCTTTTTCCTCATTTGCACATGAAATAGTACAATGTTTATATATCCTCTTTTACTTAATAGTCTAATCGAAAAATGGATACTGTCCTGGCTGTCATGTCTCTTGAACTGTTCTGTTCTTGTTTTAATACTCTTCATATGTAGTTTGAGAAGGCGAGTGGTACTTTTGTTGAAGCATTGGACAAAATGAAGGATGTAGGTGCCATGTCCAATTTGGCAAACACTATTGAAGCTGCTGTTAATGGATGTGCTTCTGCAGCTAAAAAAGGGAAACATAAAAAACGTGCAGCCAAAAGAAACAAACAAGTTCAAGAAGATGGGAGCCAGTAAACCACTTGTGTAGGTCATATTAATGATATATGTCATCTTTTATTGTTTTGAATTCGATTGAATTCCTGCTGCTTTGATGTAGTCTGAACTTGTGCTTGGTATTAATGATATATGTAATAGCAACTCAAAATCATGACCCTATATTTTTGTTAAAATATTTTTGATCTAATTATGTACTTGGACATTCGTTTTTGTCATTGTTATATGATAAATATATTTTTCTATTTAATGGATTAATAAATCATGACCCTTAATATCTGTTTCATTTTTATTAAAAAATTTATATTTCATTGCTGTGCTTATTCTAAAAATCATAATGAGTCAATACTTTATGATTTGTATGGTAACATAGTATATTAGACCACCTTTAGGTTCAATTGTGTGGTGACTTAGTAAATTTATTTATTCATGTATATGCTTTACTGCTACGTTTTGCATGTAATTGTAACACTCCTGTAAATTATAAAATGTCATTTTGTAGGTGTATATGCTTCCAGTTGAAAAAACTACCGCTCACATGTACAAAGGTTTTTTGTATAAATGACATTTCATTATTGTCTGTTTTTATTCGTTGTATTTTTGTTTTCTACACTACATCATTTTGTCATTTTTATTTCATTTGGGATGTAATTTTTCTAGAAATTGATATTTTTTGGGCTAATGGCTATTATATCAATTGGCTCATGTTTGCCTTCTACAAAGCCCATAACACTTTCAACACAAAACTATATTTCCTAAATGCGGCCCAATCCTGCCAAGCCCAACTAAACCTCTCCACAATCCTACATCACTTAACCGGTGGTTGAAGCAACACAGCTAAGACCCTATGCTGGGCTTCATATGGTTCAAGTCCATTTACTAAGTCTCACTAATAAACAATATTCCACTTAACAATATTCCAATATACCTGCAGGCCCAGTTTATATGGCCAGTATAAGCCCAACGTATTTGGTTTTCTGTAAAGTTGCAACTAAAGACACCCTACATGATTGCTTTAATTTTCTGTATACACCTAACATATTTCAAAACCTCATTCCTTACTCTGATAAAATCATTCACTTTGCCATTTAAGAATATCTCGCGGATGACTAACATGCTGTCAAATGCATTATTGTACCTAAACCAACTCATGCTACTAGAACCATGACCAACTCCGAACCCAACATGCAAACACATCCCTCTTCGGCCAGACTGCAAAATTTTAAAGTCCAAAATGGGGCCTTTCAAATTGCCGGGTACGGGCTACACGAGGCCCACAACAAGCCACACATGCTGGATTCTTTCAAACCAATAATTTAAAAAGAGGGTTTATTTTGTACTTTCATTGAAGCATTAAAAATAATTTCGTTCCTCCAATATTTAACCCATGTCAACGTTATATTAATAATTTTACAAAAATGGACTTCATTGTTGTAAATTGGACTTCAGTTTTCAAACAAAGTCCCTATCATTTAATACCTACTCAGTTTTCAGAGCTACAGTAGCCCTTCTCTGATAAGGACTGAGGACGCCATTGTTTACTGCTCTTACAAATTTAACTAACAAAAAACATTATCGGCAGTTTCTTAAGACAAGACATGAAACTAAGGAGCGACGAGAAAATGACGGCTTATCGCCTTTTATAGGGAAATTCCCTGAACCACAATTTCAAGGAACTTATTTTCGCACCCAATACATATTACATGCCATGAAATTTAGTTACACAACAAATTAACACGAATTAAAGCTACCTCACCTCACTATTCTCACTACACTTCAAACATATCCCCTATAACATAACAAAAATAGGTGCGAATATAGAAAAACAATTTCAAAAAAAAAACCCCNAAATAAAAAATAACCGAATACTACCACTTATACCAAATAATTTTGGTCATATTATTAATTACATTTTACTAATCACATACATACTTGTACACACTCCGAAACACACACTCAGTCATTCAAATATAATCCATCTAATATGCAATTAAAAACAAATAAACTTCATGAGACTTTAAAGTATGCTAATCCCATACATTTCACAAACTATTTAACATCACACACTTCTTTATTGCACCATAGCATAACACTTCCAACCTAATAACATAATTAACAATTAAAATAATTATACAACAAGTAACATACCAACTGGGTCATTTATTCACTCTTGTATAGCATCTCCGAATAGCTCCTTCCTTGTTCTCTGCAATTTCAGTCCAACATTAAGCTCAATCGTTACTAACAAGTACGGTCTTCGTACAAATAACAATATCTATGATTACAACTATTATATCCGAAATTACCTTTACTGGACAATTCAAAGTCTTACACTCTCTATGACGGAAGGGAATGAAATTCCCATCTTTCTTCTTCTTCTTCTTCTTCATTTCAGCCTTCCTTCGTCTCTTATAATTTTGACCCATACAACCTTTTCCAAAATTCCAACTTCGTTTACCCCGACCGCATCTCCACCTCACATCCTCCTGCAAAATTGCCATCTCACCCTTCAAATATGCCAGCATGTCCTCTAACAACTCCACTCTATCCGCAAGATCCTTTTGTTTGGCAAATTCACATGCAAATAAATAGTAATTATTTTCATAATACCAGCAACACATTTACTTAAATATATACAATACATAGAGTGGTCTAATACCTTCACAGCTCCATCAACCATCTGCAACACATACATATAGACAATTGTAGTCAATTATCAATTATGAATACGACGGTGTCTATTTAATTAGAAGACAAAATTCCCCTTTCATTTATCCTATGTCAATCTATTCCCCCTTCATATATGTCACTCCTTCAATGCCTACTCTCATTATGCTCAACGACTTTTCACATCTGATGACCATATCAATCTTCTCTGTTCATTTTATATCATTACCTAGAACTAGTGTAATATAGATATGGCTACAGAACTTCCTTGACCAAGATAAGAAAAACCAATGCTCTTGGACGACTAATATGTAGTGGAAAATATTCTGGAATCACAGTAAAATCACACAATATTTAATGTATTTTCACAAACTTTAAATGCCTACCTAGTACGTACAAGAATGCCAAGAGATTTAATTCATTCTACAATGAACAGTATTACAGAATCTGTGCATTTACAAACTCTCAACTCTTCATCCCACTCCCATCTAAATATAAATTTTACTACTTTGACTATTACTAAGATTAGCTAACAGAAGACAACCAAGATCATAGAAACATGATCCTACCCATTCTCTGCCATTTTATTTATATAAAATACACAAAATGAAACTACACGCACGGCATTCTGCCTCAGTCCCTCACAACAAGGACTCCAATAATATTTCAAACGACTACTGGATGTGTTTGACAATAAATAACAAGGTTTCACTTCTTTGGCATGTGCTAAAGAGAGAAGCAAGGGAATACAAACAGCACTGTTGTCAAACAAACCCAGAAAACCAGAGGCTTAATTCACTACTTTCACTCATCCTTTCTTATGGATAACTTGATAAATGAGCCTTCCATAGCTTTTACACAACCATATAAAGTCCACTCACAATCCAAATGGTCCACAAATCTCAACAATCAATAATTTATTCCTCCATCAAAGTGTTTTAAGACTTTAATAACCAACTGAAACTCCTACATCAAACTACTCACGTACTCTATCAAACCAACCCATTTATCACAACCAAAACTGTTCACTGTTCATACAGCTCTTCTAATACTTTACAAAGGTGGCAATCAATCCATTAAGGAAATATGACTAAACATTACATACGTATTCGCGTTTCTCCCACAACTACTAAAATTACTCAAACTAGAATTTCAATAACTTGATGCTATAATTCTCTTATTCAAACTGTGGCCCAATTATCAGCAACCAAAATACATTAAGCAGTTTCCCCAACATATTCCCCCTCATATAAAGACAGCCCCAGATCGCTCAAATTAATTCAAGGCAAAAGGAACGGATGGAGGAACAGACAGACAAATCACAGAGGACTTCCATACAAACAGAGAGGAAGAGACGATTACCTTGTTGAAGTCCCACTTCTTCTCCTCTTCAAGTTGAGAATTCAAGAAATCTTTCAGATTCTGAAACGAAATCACAGTCCGCCGTTGATGAGATGGAAACAGGAGCGAAAGACAGTGTTCGATATGACAGCAAAATCAGAGAACAACAGAGAAATATGTTAGGGAGAAGGAGCACTTACACCAATTGAGAAAACGAGGTGGCTCCGGTGCTTGGGTGGTGCTGGTGGTGGCAGCGTCAGGGAGGAGAGGAGCCGGTGGATGTGGTTCGAACAGTTAGGAATTTTGCCAAATGTTAGGGCTCACCAGCGAAGGAGAAGAGAAAGAAGTACAGAAACCCAATGCGACGTCGTTCCTTAACTGGGCAGCTTTTTTTATGGTCCATACAAAACGCATGTTTTGAGTGAAATGGGTAAGTTTGTTAATTAGCAAAGTGTAGTGCAAGTTTTATAATTCCCAAATCTCGATTCCCTTCAAATAACGAAGAAAGACAGTACGACGTCGTTTAAAACTGGGTAGCTGGGCAGTTTTTCTTCTCTTTCACACGAAACGCACGTTTTAATTGTACTGGGTATGTTTGTAAATTACTAAAAATAATGTGCAACTAATATAAATTCTAAATCTTGTATATAACCGGTTCCCTTTGTAATTAACCAAGACAAAACCTGCAAAAACAGAGAAAATATCAGAGAAGTCCCATCAGCGGTGTAGCANAAAGACAGTGTTCGATATGACAGCAAAATCAGAGAACAACAGAGAAATATGTTAGGGAGAAGGAGCACTTACACTAATTGAGAAAACGAGGTGGCTCCGGTGCTTGGGTGGTGCCGGTGGTGGCAACGTCAAGGAGGAGAGGAGCCGGCGGATGTGGTTCGAACAGTTAGGAATTTTGCCAAATGTTAGGGCTCACCAGCGAAAGGGAAGAGAAAGAAGTACAGAAACCCAATGCGACGTCGTTCCTTAACTGGGCAGCTGGGCAGCTTTTTTTATGGTCCATACAAAACACACGTTTTGAGTGAAATGGATAAGTTTGTTAATTAGCAAAGTGTAGTGCAAGTTTTATAATTCCCAAATCTCGATTCCCTTCAAATAACGAAGAAAGACAGTGCGACGTTGTTTAAAACTGGGCAACTAGGCAGTTTTTCTTCTCTTTCACACGAAACGCACGTTTTAATTGTACTGAGTATGTTTGTAAATTACTAAAAATAATGTGCAACTAATATAAATTCTAAATCTTGTATATAACCGGTTCCTTTGTAATTAACCAAGACAAAACCTGCAAAAACAGAGAAAATATCAGAGAAGTCCCATCAGGGGGTGTAGCATAGCACTCCCCTACTTTGAAAGGACCTTACTTTGCAGATTTTCAGTGAAGGACTTCGAGTTTTCAGTGAAGGACTCTTACCAGTACAATTCTCAGGGAAGGACTTTCCGGCCAAATATAAATACTCACTTATTTCTTCAATTTCAACCATGCTTTCACCGTCAAAGTCCTTTTTGGTTTTCTTCACCATAAGTTTCCATTTCCTTTTGATTCTTCTGCATCTGGGTTTCGATTCAGGATGACCATCGTCGTTGAGCATCTTAATCTGGGTAACTCTTCTTCTTTCTTTTCTCTCCTTAATTTTTCATTTCTGGTTTTTATTTTTTCCTAAAGGGTGTTTTCAAACTTTAATTGAATTTTCTATTGCTTGCTGGAAACAAATTGTTAGATCTGAATTTTGAATCTTGACATGTTGGGTTGCACCGATACGCCATTTCCGGCGCCGTCGTCGTCTCCGATACGTTCCGGAGATGGGAGAGGCGTCTCAGACGCACTTTCTAGATGTGAAACGTTTCCAAACGCGCCGGTCTTAAACATCCAGAATTTTTTAAAGCAAAACGGCGACGTTTTGGCTGATTAATTCAGCACTTCGTCTGACTTTCTTCCCTGTTCTGCGTTTGGAACCCAAAATCTGGGTTTTGAAGAAAGACAGCAACCACCTCGTCTCTCTGTGTTTCTGCCTCTAGTACATTCCGAGCAATTGATTTCTCTTTTTAAGAAAATAATTTTTTTTTTCTATTATAGATGATGTGATTGAAGAGAAGGACCCTGATGATGAAAGAGAATTGGTGTTGAATGGTGGATTCATGGTGCCTGACTCCAATGCATTTGGCCACACTTTCAGGTTTCTTCTATGCTTTTCTCTGGAAGATTTATGTCTGTGTATATATAAATAAATAAAACATAACTTTTTTAAATATATATATATATATATGTTGTTGTCATGAACTAACAATGAGCTTGGAAGAATTAGAAAGCTATAAGCAACTAAGCACTATCTGTATTTGTTAGCCTTCCCTCTCTGTTTTGATTTATAAAGTTTATGTCATGAAATATATTGGTATGTAAAGTTAATATGAACTGCAGGTCATTTTCTAGCACATGATGGTGTTACTTGCAATGCATTCACAAACTTCTTTTTTTGATTTTTTTTTTCTATTCTTTTCTCTTTATTTTGGAAAAAAGTAATTTTTTTTTACCATTCAAATATATATGTTCCAGGGATTATGAAGTAGAGAGCTCTCGGCAAAAAGGGGTCGAGGAATTTTACCGAGTTAATCATATCAATCAGACCCACGAGTTTGTGAGCCATCTGCTATGACTATGATATGATAATTTATCTATATGCATCTTGTTTAGTAAGAATTAGCATATATATTGCACAATTAACCTTAGTTTTGAATTAAGGTCAAGAGGATGAGAGAAGAGTATGGCAAGTTGAATAGGGTGGAGATGAGCATTTGGGAATGCTGTGAACTTCTGAATGAATTTGTGGACGAGAGTGATCCTGACTTGGATGAAGCTCAAATTGAGCACTTGTTGCAGACGGCTGAGGCTATTAGAAAAGACTATCCTGACGAAGATTGGCTGCACTTGACTGGTCTCATCCATGGTATAGTTCAATTTCATTCTCTGGTAGTCTAGGTGCTCTTTTTTTGTTATTGTTTTCCTTGTTTTCGGCTTGGCTCTATTAATAGTGACAAATCCAGAAATAACTTAAGGGAGGCCGATACTACAAAAGAGAGGGAGTCTCAAACATTTCTCTTAGGGATTTGATAAAAAATTTGAATCGTGGTCCCTCTGGATCTGACACTGGCTCTTACATCCATTTTAAGGTTTACTATGCTGATACTTCCTATAACTTTAATGAATATATAGATCTCGGAAAGGTCCTCCTTCATCCTGCTTTTGGAGCTCTTCCTCAATGGGCTGTTGTTGGTGAGTTTAATCCAAGTGGTCATTCCACCCATTTCTATTGTATCGCGTGTATTACTAATCATCTGCACCATAATGGCTTAGGTGACACATACCCTGTTGGTTGTGCCTTCAATGAATCCATTGTCCACCACAAGGTTTTCCTTCTACCATCTTTTGTTACCTTATATCATCTTTTCTTAGTTTCTCAAGTAAGAGAAGTATTTTCAGCGTTTCTCTGCAGTTTTTCAAGGAAAATTCAGATTACAACAATCCAACCTACAACACCAAATATGGGGTTTATTCTGGAGCTTGTGGACTAAACAATGTTATGATGTCATGGGGGCATGATGACTATATGTACATGGTAGATCTTCTGCATATTCCAAACTTCTCCTCATAGTTACTCGCTATCATGGGTGTCTGTTAGTTGTTTCTTATGGAAGTACCATAAAATTTGGAGGCAAACAGCACCATTCTTAATCATGCATTGTTGCTGAATCTTGTTTTCCCAGAATTTAGTAAAAGTTTCTTTTGTTATTTCATTTGTAGGTTGCTAAAGAGAATAAGTGTACTCTACCTTCAGCAGGTCTCTTTATTATCAGATACCATTCCTTCTATGGTCAGTATATGGGAAAAAGAATACTAGTTGGACTTGTTTTACATTGATACTTTGGCAGCCATTCTGGTGGCCTTTTGGTACTTACTTAATCGTTTGATATCGCAGCTTTACATAGGGCAGGGGCATATAAGCACTTGATGAATGATGAAGATTTTGAGAACCTTAAGTGGCTTAAGATATTCAAGTAAGAAAACAATATTTCCCTCTTTGAGAATGCAATACCATGGAAGGAGCACATTCATTAGCTAACTTGTATTGACCCTCCTTATACTTTTATATACAGCAAGTATGATCTGTATAGCAAGAGTAAAGTTAGAGTTGATGTTGAAAAGGTTAAGCCCTACTACCTGTCACTGATTGAAAAGGTAAACATATGGAGCTTTTTCTTTTATTTTCATTTTCTTTTGAATAAAAGGTCATTGTAGTTTTTGAAAGATGCACGAAAAATCACTTGGATCCTTGAAAGATTTTTTGTATCTCTTGAATTCTTGAAAGTTCAAAAAGTCAATTAAAATGGTTCTTTTTTACTATCGCTTGGATCCCTTAAAGGACTAATTTGATCGACTTTTTAAACTTTCAGGGACTTAAGTGATACTTTCATTGTATCTTTTAAGGACTAAAATGACATTTTACTTTTCCTTTTAGTTGTGATATATTTCAATGCTGTAAGGATTTATGTATACCATGCGTATTTTGCAGTACTTCCCTCCAAAGTTAAGATGGTGAGTGAGAGGCTGGAGTCAACATGGGGAATTTGCCATGCTGATTGGTTTATAGGACATAAATAAAGAGGGCCATGACACAACTCATTCTCATATCTTAGTTTCCCTTTGTTGTTGTTGTTATTAACCGCAGCTAATAAGAGGAGGTGTCTCTTTGTGTCCTCTTGCGTTTTAATAAAGCTTCTAGCTATGACAAATTAAACTATTATGACTTTATGTTCATATTCCAATATTCTGTGGTTGTATTTCAAATTACAGGCAAGTTGGGTTGGTTTACCTTGTGGACATGGGAATCTAGATTAGTTCCTGAACTTAGGCGTGTCAAAGGGTTCCAAAGGGACAATAGGTTGTATGCACTAAAGCCTTCATTAGGTTTTGAGAAATGATTTTTTTTTTTTTTTTTTTTTTTTTTTTTTTTTTTTTTTTTTTTTNTTTTTTGTGACTACGACTTTGAGTTTGAATAACGAGAAATAATTATTATATAGTATGTGAGGCAGTATGTAGAATTTGAGCTATACGAAAGAGTTTAAGTGGGTTTAAGTTTGTGTTTAGTTAAATTTAGATGTTGTTGTGTTGTGTATAGAATGTGAGGTGGTGTTAGAATAACTAGTTTTAAATTAAGGGGACATGCTTTATGCTTTGGGTGTTGTTACTTACTTATATACTAGTTATCTTCTTATTACTTCAATTTTTAAACATGACAACATTTGAATTCACATGGATTTATTTAAATTTCTTTGTGTGGCTCAAATTTTGCACACTACCTTATATAACGCATGAGAAGTATCTTTCAAATGTCTTGATTCGATTGTGCAAGGTTGAGAAATTCAAGAAAAAAATAAAAGCCATTGTCATCTTATTTCATCAAGTAGTATCATATTAATACAGTTGACATAATTTAAATATAGTTGATATAATTTAAATTTAATTAAATTTGTAACTAAGATATGTAAATTATAAATTTTAAGTGATTCATTAAAATTTAAATTGTGTCAAATATATTTGTACTAGATAATTTAAATCAAAATATTAATAATAATAATAAAAATAAAAACAGGTGGAGTAGAATATAATGCACCTAGAGTTCTGTGACTTGGGCCTGTAGCCATCATAAGCAGTGCAGGGGCTAAATTAGGTGCTCTGGATGATTAGTCCAATGGCTGTTGAATGTGGTGGAACTCCCCTTTCTTATGGTCTGCTCTTGACGCCTGCCACTTTTGGATGATGTAAGTTTTAGGAAGTAGCTTCATCTTTAAGGTTATGTTTGCGAGTTTAAAGTAAGAAGAGAGAAAAGAGAGAGAAAAGAATTTGAAGTGAGAGGAGAAGAAAGAGAGGGAAAGAAAGGGAAGGAAAATTGATGAGTTTTTCTCTTATTTGTTTAGATGATTAAAATGAGTAAAGAGAGGAAAAAAAAGGAAAGAAATAAAAATTTATAATTTTACAAATTTATTTTTTATTTATAAAGTAAATATATTTAATATAAAATTTAATAATGTTATCTAAATAGTGTTTGAAAAGGAATTTAAAGAAATAAATATAGGTATAATAGTAAACTATTTTTTTTTTCTCTCCAAACCCTCTAATGGAAGACAAAAGTGAGGCAAAAAAGAAATACAAGAATTTGAGATTACCTCTTAGTTTCTTTTTCTTTTTTAATCTCAAACTTTCAAACAAGAGGATTGACACATNCTTGATATATCTATAAAATTTTAAAGGCTTAATTGTAATCTTATTCCTTTATTTTAATGAGTTGCATAATTCGATCTCATATTTAAAAATTGAACAATTTAATCCCATTCTTAATGACTTGAACGAGTTTAAAGAAAACTTAATTTTGAGTATTGAAATTGGTTTGGAGGTGAAATCCAAACATGCTCTTAGTCCTTTCGTTAGTGCATCATTCATGAGCTTATAAAAAATGCTTTCATGGCACACAAAAAAAGAGGCAACCAAATAGTTCAGTTTTAAAATTAAAAGACTAATTCATTCAACTCAACCAAATAGGGGACCAAATTGTAATTAAGCCAATTTTACAAATACCCTTCAACCACAAGCTTTATTTATTTATTTATCATAAAACAAGGAATGGATGAAAGCAAAATTTTAACATTAGTATTTAAAACATCCTTTTCTTATTTTTTAATTTCTTGATTTTTTTTTTCTTTTTACTAACAGATAGATATAGCTAATTTTTTGGGTGGCATAAGAGAATGTAAATTTTAATATCTCAACTTTTTTTTTAAAAATTTCATATTGTGCTTGCTTGTATTTGTTTGACCCTTGAACTTTATAACCTACAAAATATGAGAAAAAACAAAAGAAATTGAATATTCAACACTTGTCCGAAGCAAAAATGGAGGCTAGCGAAAGCAGCAAACCATCTTCCTTTACCATTGCGACAAAGAACGCTAAAATTATTGCCAACAAATAAGGGGTTTGGTTGGATACACCGTTCAAAATTGGTATATTTATAAATATTTTTTTAAAAATGAGTCAATTAATCTATCAAAATAATTAATTTACTATAAACCACAAAATATAAAAAAAATTACTAAAAAATTAAAAAATAACACAAAATATTAATATTTTTGATGCCATTCAATTTAAATTCTCTCAATTGTTTTAAAATTTGAGTCACACTAAATTATTTATTTTTTTGAAATTTTTTTATAATAACACTAAATTCTAGAGTCCCACCAACCCTCTAACAAATAATATAATTTTCTAGCCTGTCTTTGTCTTTCTAATTTTATTTAATTTCTTTTATTCATTTCTTAAGCTGAATCTTGTAGTTGTAGATGTGCTCTGCCTTCTCCTCTATCTATAGGGTCAATGAATGTCGTTAGAAGTTGGGTAGGTGGTGGGTGGATCTGGACTCTCCCTTCTTAGTTTGGCCTATACTTTAGAGTTTAGAGTTTAGACCCATACGATATATACTAGACTACTAGTCATGTACAGGAATCTTTTGTCTTTTCCTTATTCCTTGGGAGAGAGATTCAATTTACAGCTAATTGGTCCTTGCTTCGGTGGTGAGTTTTTTTGGCTTTGTTGCCGTTTTTGACCATTAGCCCCTTTGAATATTGGTGTATATAGTATACCATGTAGACCAAAACAAACATAGATTTGATTTTTTTTGCTCGTTTAGATTAGCAAATCCTAGAGGTCTGTTTCTCTTCATACAGAAATTTTGACAAACAGAAGGTGGGCATTCTCATAGTCAGACCCCAAGTTCTTTGGATTGCAGCCGCATAGATTTTTGTGTTTGTTCTGTTATATGGGTAATTGTTCAATTCGTTATCTGATTCTTGTTGCTGAGATTTTGGAGCTACAAGTGTTTCTTTGATTTGGTATCTGAGGTTTTCTTATACCTGCAAGGTTTGAATAGTTTCTGGTTGTTCTCTGTTTTCTGTTGTATTGTTGAGGAAATGAAAGAAAAGGGTGCAGTACCAGGAAGTTACTTTGTTTTGAACACTGGAGCAAGAATTCCAGTCATTGGACTTGGGACTTGGCAGAACGGTGGTGACCTCTGTGTTGAAGCTGTGAAAACAGCATTGTCTGTTGGTTATAGACACATTGATTGTGCACATCTGTATGGGAATGAGATTGAGGTTGGGGAAGCACTTGCTGAAGCTTTTAAAGGTTCACTGAAGAGGGAGGATGTTTTCTTGACTTCAAAATTGTATTGTTCCATGAATTCTCTGAATAAAATTGAGAATTATGTCAGAGTGTCTCTTAAGAACCTTGGAGTTTCATATTTGGATCTCTATTTGATGCATTGGCCCGAAAGCTCGGGTTTCGGTGATGCCACTGATCCCCCTTCTAAGTCAGGGAGTGAGTATAGGCAGTTTCTGAACAGGTTGAAGAAAGCTTGGAAAGCCATGGAAGGCCTAGTTGATATTGGTTTGGTTAGAGCAGTTGGAGTCAGCAATTTCAGTCTTCCACTGATCAAGGAATTGCTTAAATTTGCAAAAGTTGTACCTGCAGTCAATCAGGTTGGTCGTAGCACTGACTCTCGCTATTAGGAAATTGTTCATTGCATTTTTATTTTCATTACATGGAATATGTAAAGAAACCCATCATCAAGTAAACTATCATTAGTTTACCCTATTTGAATTTATCAAAGTTGCACCACCCCTCCAANCCCAAATCTGCAATGAAAGCTAGCCACATTCAAAATTGACCCATTAACATATAGTACCCTGCTATAATATTACTGTGTTTTAAGTGTATTGCAAACATCTGCATCAAAGATAATAGTTTTATAAATAGAAAGATTATGAGCAGAGGAAGTAAGGCTTAACCTTTGTGTATGTAGCTTATAAGTTTCCATTCCTTTTGGCTGATGAAGTATCTCTAATACAGTCACCTTTGAGATGTCNATACAGTCACCTTTGCGATGTCATCTTGAAGACATTAGCTTTTTCATCATTAACATTTTGCCAACTGTAATAATGTGTTGCTGAGTGGATTCAAGAAATTAGGAATCCATGGATGGCCTTTATCTACTTGTTCCAATAAAAATCTTTTTCATGTGAATCTTTAACAGATAATTCTTGTTGACAGGTAATAAACAACAATCAAATTTGTAACTACTAACAAGCATAGTTGGTATCATTCTACAAACTCTATGAAACTTGTTGGATTATGTGTTTGGAATATATATTAAGTTCTTAGTTGGCTGAAATACTGAAGTGATCTTAGGCATTTGTACAGACAGCAACGTCAAAGAGAGTAACTAGAAGATTGCAAGGCAGGGAGAAACTCGTAATATATGACTGTATTTAGCTTATCCTGTCTTTCTGCAGTTTCTATATGATTCCAGAGTTAGAGAGAAGAATAGAGTCACAGTTTCATATATATATATATATATATATTTTTTTTTTCGTTCTTTTGTAATTCTGTTATTGTGAAACTAGTAGTGTCTTATTTTGAAATCTCCATAGATGTGGGATGTGTGGTTAATGATGGACTTTTCTAGGTGGAATTGCACCCCTTTTGGAGGCAAGATGAACTTGTAAAGTTCTGTCAATCTAAAGGTATTCATGTATCAGCTCACACACCTTTAGGTGTACCAATATCCACTTCTGGTCCATCTGATAGTGGATCAGGTGGAGAAGATGAACCTGGAACTCCACGCATATCTTTCACAAGGTCAAGATCTGTACATGGGCCAATGCTAAAATTGTCAGTTGTTGCAGAGATAGCAGAGAAGCTCAAAAAGACACCTGAACAGGTTTTGACTCAGTAACTGTCTTTTAGTTTCTTCCGGTTTCAGTTTTTTTATTTTATTTTATTTTATTTTTTTTCTTTTGCTGCAGATGTTTGTTTGCTCATTACCTTGAATCATCTACGTCCATTTGACTACATATGCACTTTATGGTCTTTATGATGGCCCCTAGAGTTTCATAGAATTATGATAATAACCAACTTGTAATGGTTTCACAATATTGAAAATAGATGGCTTTGTTATTTTTCCATTTTCATAAAACTTACAAGAGACTCTTGAGATGTAGACAGTTTTGTGCATTATTTATGTGAACTGTTAATAAAGTAGCAAATCTAAATACACAATAGAGGTTGTCTTCTATTTTGAACAAACACCTTTTACAAAATTAACAAAGTAAGCTTCAACCTGATATTATTATGCCTACCACTATATTATTTACCATAAAGAGGACAAACTTATTTAGCAAGGCCGTATAGTTAATGGTCACATACACAACCATGACAGTTTGAGATAGAGTTAGGCATGTGACTTCTGATATCATGATTGAAGGTATTATGCAAACGTTTCTGTCTATTATTTTCTATTTCATATAACTTCAATGGCTAGACCTATTATAGCTTCTTAAACAACCTACCTAAAGTTCATCTGTCCATAAATTCAATGCCTCCACCTATTATGGCTTCTTACCCTTCCATGGCACATTGCTATTGATGTGATTAAGTTAATATTACTAACAGTAAAACTACTTTTGTGTGGATGTAGCAGTAACAAGTTTCCTATGTTGTCTTATTGTGTCCCATCTGGTTTAGGCATCTGTTTTACTTACACATAGAAGGTAGAGAGAACTTTCAGGAACATGCATCATTCGAAAATCATTATTTATGAAGTTGAAGTTCTGATTACATTTACATTATGAAATATCAATTTCACTAAGGATTCAGGGTATGATTATAGAGAACTTAGAATTGGTCCCTTGGATTTTAATCATCCAATATATGATGAGTTGGATATTCGAATTTGGGAGATGGAAATGTCCATGTTTGGTTTAAAAAGCATTAAATTTAAATAAGAAAAAAGAAGGTAGACTACAATTTTTGCATTCTTTTTATTGTCTGTATAAACATACTGTCTTAGCTTATCTACCCAGCCATCCAAATTGTGGCGTCTAGTGTTGTAATATCATAGGTACCGCAGTCACACTGAAATTTCTGAATATCAGCAAGTATATTCTGCATCCCTCAATGTCTAAACTACACGTTTAGACACTGCAATATAACCTTTTATGATATATTTAAGAAGTATTCCATATTTTCCAGTCATGCCACTGTTGGATTTTTCTCCAACCCTGGAATTCTCTATGGTGCAGTATAAAAGGTTAATTGAGTTATAACCAAGTCGATTTAGCATATTGTGATGTAAGCTATCTGTGGAGGCTTATTTATATAATTTTGAAAAGATAGTTTTATGATTTTATTATGGGGTTTCATGGCTCAGTTTAATGTTGGAGAAGAAGAAAGGAGTTATTTAGTACTCTCGACCTCTTAATATGGTAAATCCTAGAATATCATAGTAGGGCTAGATTCCTCTTCCTGATGCTCTGTTCATTATGTATAAACCCAGAGGCATTTCTTTGATTTAGTTTTTTGTGCCTAAAAGACTATCTTCTTGTCCCACTGGAATATATATAACTAGAGCGTCTTAAATCTAAAGAGTGATCTAAATTTGCCCCTTTATTTTCTTGATACTATAATCTTTTTTCTCCCATGCGTACCAGCCTCAAACTTCAATTATCTTTATTAGAAAGAATATAAGAAAGCATTTGAGCTAGCTTCAACCTTTGACTTTTTGCTAATCATAATTTCTAGATTTAAAAATTCTTACTTTCTTTGGAAGTGAAATGTTAGGTTGTTGTTACTCAAAACTGATCTTGACTTGAGGTAATGTTTTGAAGATAGTGCTACTTAGATGTTTTCAGTTGAAAATATTTGTTGATACTTCCTTAAAATAATTGTCCAATAATCTAAAATTTGAAACGTTCATTATCTCTTTCTTCCTCTATTTAGTTTGGAATGTCTACAAAAGGGTGACAAAAGTCTGCTTTATTGGCCATATGGTAAAATCTTGAATAGTTATGGAAGTAATGAAAACATGATCATAAATTGCTTTATAACAAATCATCCTCCAGAATTGCCCATTTTAAGACAATTGTACAGTGCTCAGTAAAAAATCTTAATTCGAAGCCCTTATCTTAAGTATCTTTCTCAGTATTTCATAAGTAAAATGTTAACATGCAAAAGTCTCCTCCTTGCATTTGTAAGTACGATTTCCTTCTCTGTTCTCTCTTGAAATTAAGCATCGCAATTCAAGGAACTGCTAATATCACTTGTCTTACTGAGACTGAAACACAGCTGGTTTAGATCATGTCTTGAGTTGACAAAAGCTATTGTGGCATTGACCCCTTATGGTGTGGTGGGTCATGTGGAGACCTCTTGTCCATCACAACGACATCCTCAGTTCAGTGATCTGAAAGGGAACTTAAACTCTGGTAGTAGTGGGATTTTGCATGTGGGTTTGTGTCCTAAATCAACATCACCTGGTAGTTCCTCCTCTTTTTCTTGGTAGGGGAAAGTTTAGGGTGAGGGGAGACTATCCTATTCTAAGATCAGGGCATATGCCATAGGCCTCAACGAGGGCTTATAGTGTTACTTACAAATTGCCTACCAAAGGGGGACTGCTAGCAGTGAGATTCGAACCTAGGCCTTACAAGTGAAGTGCTTTGGTCCTTACTAGGTGAACTAACACCCGTTGGCCCTGGTAGTGCTTCTTAAAAGCACATCTTTGTAGAGTATCATTATGAAATAATAAAGCTTCAATGGAGTATCAAGAAGTTTAGCCCCAAGTCCAATTTCAAGAATATGATGTGCTAAGAGTAAGATATGCAAGCTCAAGGGACCAACTTCAAGTAAATGGATTGTTATGTTGGTTCCCATGATTCAGCTTATTCATTTAAACACTAGACCAGTCGAATGCTTGGTTATGGGCCAGTCTCTGGATTGCTCTAACTCTCTGTATTGACTTTACTAGACATACGATCTCTTCCTGATCTTATTTTTTTCCCTTTAGAACTTGAACATTCACTTTAGTTGCTATAAATATCTGCAACTTTTTTTAAAAAAAATGTTATTTTTGAAATTCCCTTTCCTCTCTTTTCATCAGATTTTGTATTCATCAATAGTCATGGTCACTGTTTAAAGTTGCCTCCTGAAAGGTTTTTAGGCTGTATTTCTGTTGTAAGAATATGCTTGACATTATAGGTCTACACCAAACCTCTATACGGTATTGGAACATCTATCAACCCAATTTCTGATCCAACTAACATCATAATCTTGAAGTATTATTATAGATTGAATTACACTCTCACTGTACCTAATTTCTTTTGCTGTGCTCTTGTCTTGCATTTAACAACTGGGATCATAGTATTTGGGTGCCACTGGTTTGTTTACTTGGAAATGCAGTTTAAGCTATAGTTCACTTAGTTATAATCTGGTTGCTTTGATCTGTTGAAGGTTATATTACGATGGGGGTTACAAAGGGGAACCAGTGTCATTCCCTGCAGTCTGAAGCCAGATCGGATAAAGAAAATCATCGACATTTTAAATTGGTCTTTATCAGGGGATGATTGGAAGCGCTTGAACCAGATTGAAACACAGGTATGTCTATTTGGAAATGATCCTTTGAAAAATATTTCAGATGGTTCCTTTATGTTTGGAAGTGGACCACTTCAAGCTGTACGTGAAGCAGAAGATGATTTGGACTCCAATTTGTGATACTTTAATACTATTCCTTCTTTTGTAAAATATTCCATGAACCTGCAAAGATTTGATCATGTTATGGCAAAGCCATACCCATTGTTTGTGTAAGATCAGTTTAATGTTGTGTATGCAGATTGGAAACTCAAACAATCATTATTATTATAAGTTGCAAATAGTTTTTGGTTAGCAGAAGACACTTCTGGCTTCTTGTAAGTAACATTTTCAATGTGACATCAAGAAATGGGTTAATTGACCCAAATATTATAGTTTTGAAAATATTTATGTTTATATAATAGTTTTGAATAAAATATAATTTGAGAAGATGACAAAACTGGTCCTGCCGTTGGCACGCAGCATGACCCTTTGGGTTATGTCACATGGCTAATGACGGATTTTACTTTGTCGTTTAGAAGCAGTTGAATTTAAAAGTTAGCTGATTGGTGAGATCACACCAACAGCCAAGTGGTATGATAAAAAAGGTCACGCCACTTATCATTTGAAAAAGACTCAACAGGCCAAGCTCACCCTTTCTCTATATTCTCTTTCCCCACTTCTCTGTTTTAATACTTCAAGCGGTGAACTGCTACTTGGGGATGGTGGAATTCCAAAGACCCTCTGATTTTTAAAGGGAAAGCAAACGCCAAAGAAACAAGCTCAATCTGTGACGTGGCTTTTGCCTCTATCGCTTCAGTTTTTCACTTTCAAGTTTCAACTGCAGCTAACTTCATTCTGCAATTATCATGTCTAGAATCCATAACTATTATTGATAACCAATGACAGAGAGACGAAGAATCTCGTAATATTTCACTATCCCCCCAAAAAAATCTNGATGGTGGAATTCCAAAGAACGCCAAAGAAACAAGCTCAATCTGTGCCGTGGCTTTTGCCTCTATCGCTTCAGTTTTTCACTTTCAAGTTTCAACTGCAGCTAACTTCATTCTGCAATTATCATGTCTAGAATCCATAACTATTATTGATAACCAATGACAGAGAGACGAAGAATCTCGTAATATTTCACTATCCCCCCAAAAAAATCTCATATTATTTCCATTATTTATTTTGGGCTCCAATTATTTGTCTTATTTTTCTTTAAGCATAGTATAATTTCCGAAGTTAGATTGAGTTGAGGATTGTAGTGAGGGTGGGTGGATAGAAAATTGGCCAACAGGGACTTGAATGCGAGAGCTCGAGTACAATTGAACCAAAGACTCAATTCTTTTTATCTTATGCCTTCATTTTTATTTTTTATTTTCCTTTTTTGCTTCTTTGAGCTACATCATACACTATCAATGTTTTCTTCTTCTTTCTTTCGTTCAGCTAATTATTCAAAATTATCGGTTATGTCTTTACTGCTGTCTGCCGTAGCTAACAGCTAATCGCTGGTTAAGATAGTGTAGTAGTATAGTCTCTTGTCAGTGGGCGAATTGTTGAAAATAGATTATCTTTGGGGTTTGCTTTCCTTAAAAAATAAGAGGGATCTCAAGGTCATGCCATTTGAAGTTGAAGCCTTAAAACAAAGAAGTGGGGAAAGAGAAAATACAGAAAGAGTGGGCTTGACTTGTTGGGTCACGCTGAAGCGGGAAGGAATCAAAGTTCAATTGTCAACAACCCCATATGCGCTTCTCTCAAAACCAAATTGATCATTCATATAACAACCTACAAAAGCTTTACCTCATTCAAGGACAATTACACATCCTTCATCATTTAACATTGTAATGCTTGCTTAGGTTAAATATTTGCAATTTATAATTCACAAGTGTCGCGACACATGGAGACAGGCAGCATAAATGTGCAAAGGCATGGAGATTCGCATTGGTTATGGAGTTGCAGGAGCTATGACTTATTTCTTGGCAGCTTTTATTAGCAGCTCATTACTTTACTGTTTACGTGGGTGTATAGGAGGAAGCAGCGTGGAGTGTGATATGTCATGCCACTTGGCTTTTGACGGGACCTCACTTGTTAGCTAATTTTGACAAAGTGGAATCTCCCACTGGCCATGTGGCATAACAAAAGGGTTGACGAAATTGACGTAGTACACAAAGTTATTTACCTAGGGTACTTTTAAATATTATTACAAAAATAATGTAATTTTTTAAAACTGAAAAATTAAAAAAAAAAAAGCTGACATGCGCGGGGGCCCACTGGACATGCCATTAGGCTGGTGGAGTTTTTTCAAGGGACATGCCATTTGGCTGACGACACGTCTCTAAAGGACATGCCATTACTATTAATAATTGTTCTTATTTATTTTTAATTTGATGAGGTTTAATTATTGTTGTTATTAATTTAATAGTATTAGTATAAATAAAGTATGATAATATTTATATAGTAATTATATATGATAATATTCAATTTATATTTTATCATTAGCTTGATAATATTTAGTAGTTGATATTTTTTTTATAGATGACTGACTATAACTAAATGTGTACCTAAAATTTATATTTAGCTTAATAAATTTATGATTATTGTATATTATTGTAAATAAAATATGATATATTTTTTTTTAAATTTAGGAGGAAAATGCTGATCTTCATTTATTACAATGGTCGAGTATAAAATGGAGAAGAAGGGATTACGTATGAAAGTTCAAATCCTGTATGCATAATGTTGAAGTACAAACTTAGACTATAAAGCTTTAAAGAGGTGATACAACGAAAATTACGTCTTGATCCCAATAAAGTGATCAAGAACATCAAATATAGATAGGGGACCCACATGAGAGCAGAGGCTGGAGGAAGATAAAAACGGACGCGCCGTTAGAGAAATAAAGAAATAGAAAGCGAGGGATGGAGATAAGAAATGATAAGGAGTGGTATAAGGCTAATGATAATTGTTGGTTATTATTATGAGGAAATAAATATTAGAATAATAATAGGAATATATAATTGGCAATAATGAAATTTTAAAAAATAATGCAGTTTAATAAAATAATTATGATTTTAGGTTAATTTTAAAATTATTTATCAAAATGAGTCACTTTTTTTTTTTTTTAGAAAACGCTTACGTGTTATTATCAAAAAATGTTAAAATAATATAGCGTTTTAAACAAAAAAACACTAACATGTAAAATATGTTTTATGTAAAAAAAATGCTAACTTTTTTTGTAAAAAAGCTGAAATAAAAAAAGTTTTGACATAATTTTTTTTGAAAAAAACAATAAAATGCATATCAGAATATGTTTTATGTCCTTTGGAGACGTACCGTCAGCCAAATGACATGTCCCTCGAAGAAACTCCATAGCCTAATGGCATGTCCGGTGGGCCCCGCGCGTGTCAGCTTTTTTTTTTTTTTAATTTTCCAATTTTTAAAAATTGCATTATTCTTATAATTATGTTTAAAAGTATCCTAGATTGATAAATAACTTTGTATACTACGTTAATTTGGTCAAAGTGCCGGGTCATACCAACGGCAAAACAATTTTATTTTATTTTCCTCAAAATATATTTTATATAAAATTATTATATTTATATAAATATTTTCAAAACCACAATATCTAGGTAAATATGTATGTGTTGTTACTCGGGGAATAGGATGGATGATGTCAGTGCTTACGAGGTCAGAGGTAGGTCAGCCTAGACTCTAACGCCCAAGTCAGTAGGTGCACCAAGCTTAGGATAAGTGATAATGTACAGTAAGTAAAAAATGTGCATACATCTGTGAGTCGTGTATTTATAGGGATTATAGAGGGATAGGATTGTAAATGACCAAATTGGGCCTTATTGGGCTTGTGGAAAGTGTGGGTTGAGTTCTTGGGATGGGTATAAACAGTAATTGAAAGAGAATATAGTTACAACATATTGTCCGTACAACAACCATAATAGAATAATATATGAAAGATTAACTACTATGTGGAGTGATTCAAAGTAGATTACTGATTACTACATTAGTATTTATATTATCTAACTCATTTATGGCTATCTTGTGCATGCTGCACCATTTTCATATAGGTTACATTTCACGAAACAGCAAATAACTTATTCATAATAGATAAAAATTTATTTCTGTACATATATGGTTATTGGTCTGCTAGGGTGTTCAGAAAGTAGGGAAGAGAGAAGCAAATTCATTTTTGTTTTTTATTTTTTTATTTTTTCTCCTGTGAAGCACTAATGATGCAGAACATGAGGGGTTGGAACAAAGTAAAGAAAAAAGAAAATTAAAGATCCAGATTCAGCATAGTTCTCAAAAAGTGTAACAAAAGCACGAAAAATACTAATATACTTGATAAAAAAAATTCTAAAAGCATAAACAACTAAAATCCTAGAAACTTAATATGTCTTATATATAAGCGGCTCAAACAATCAAATAACATAGGTTCAGAACTCAAGTAATCCTAATGAGAAAAGAAATAAAGTTCTTATTATCCATTACGCAATATACTTAAAGACGTTGAGATTTNCAGCATAGTTCTCAAAAAGTGTAACAAAAGCACGAAAAATACTAATATACTTGATAAAAATTCTAAAAGCATAAACAACTAAAATCCTAGAAACTTAATATGTCTTATATATAAGCGGCTCAAACAATCAAATAACATAGGTTCAGAACTCAAGTAATCCTAATGAGAAAAGAAATAAAGTTCTTATTATCCATTACGCAATATACTTAAAGACGTTGAGATTTTTTTGGTCCCTTTCCAAATAGTCTCGAGTGATAAGAACTTCAATCCGCTTTTTGATCAATTTGATATCAGGTTTGAACAAGCGGCTCAACTGCTCAACACATTCCAAAACTAGTTGTTGATGAGCTAAGACTTTCCTGCTCTTCATAATGCGCACAACTGCAGCATCAATAGCATACCTCCTATCTTTGTCAACATCTTCTATTACCTTCTTCCTTTCATCAGAAGGAGGTAGAGAGATCCTGATCCTCCTCATTCTGTCAGTAAACTTGGAGTTGAACTCAAAGGTGTCGTTTGGAGAGATAGATTTTTTGTTTGGCTCCTTGCTAAGTATCTTATACTTTGTACATGATAGGGAATGAAGTAATCTAACCAGATCTTCATGGGTCAAGTTCAGTTGTGTCATAATTTCTGAATAGGTCAATCTATCTGCATTGTTAAAGAGCAGTAGAACGGCAGCCTGAGAAAACAAACCATCACCATAATTAAGTTAAGAAATCTCATATAATTAAACTAAGAAATCTCATATAGGCACAATCAATTTAGTCATTAAAAGATTTTTTGTATCACTTCAATAATTTTGTCCCTCAAAACAATCCTCCACCAACTCCCGCCACTAGGCTTGTCACATATGACATTTAACGTGTCACATGAACATGAAAGGAGAAGCTAGACAACAAAACTATTTTGATGGACTTAAGTTATCTTCTAAGTGATACTAAAAAGCTTCTAATGACTAAATTGATTGTTTCTGTATCATAGACCAAAATATGGTTTTACTCTAAAAATAAATTAAATAAAAGTTTTAATGCTCAAAAGAAGAAAAAGCGATGAGAATTACCTGATGGGTTGACACAATTAGATCAATGGTTTTCTGATCAAACCTGGCATTAATGTTGCAACTTCCCAAAGAGTAAATCCAATTAAGTTTTCTGTGTTTTGTCTTTGTTCCATAGAAGAACTTAAAATCCTCCACACACTTCACCATTTCTAAAGGAAGATTGATGTTCAAAGACTTCTAGCTTGGCCAAAATCCTGTGGTAAGAACAGTAACACTGAAGTCAACACCAGGATGTACATTGTTCTCAAGAAGAAATTCCTGAAAGCTGGTTTGATTATCCCGAGCCAATGTCAAATCAGTAACCATCCCCTCCATATTTGATGTAAACTCTGCACCAAACTGCTGCTTAAGCTTTGTCAGAATGCTCTTTTCATGATGCTCATTAGCACTCCGGTCAAAAAGTAAACGGTGAGCAAGCTTTCTCCTGCAGAATTCTGCAAAGAGATCCTTATGGCTGACATGCACAAGAAGCTTGACTACCTTCTCAAGGGTTTCTTCTATAGTCTCATCACTTAGCTTCTCACTTCCACCCTTCTTAAGGGTATTATCGCAGAATTTAGCTAAAACTTCTGCAATTGAACTGCCAACAACATTTTTTTTGCACAATACCTCAAAAGCTTCTTTTACTGCCTTGTGGAACAGTGCCTGGTTCACAAAGCAATCATCAACATTTGCCATATACTTGTCATGGAGCTCCATGAATTTTCTGACAAGGTTTTGTTCCTCAATGCCGGACCCTTTTTCAGTCTGATTGTTAGCAGCTTCTTCTGCCTGTTGCACAAATGCTGTACCCTCATCCATAATATGCTGCTTGAATAGAACAGCAACAGGATCCAAGCCTTCAGGTATTTTATGGTAAAGTCTATACATTCTAGAGAGGTCTTCTTTCCTATCATCCCTAAGCAATGCGTAGTAGCCAGAGTTCTCCTTTTCAAGTAACTGAGATTCATGGATCACCAGCAACTCATGTTGCACTATCTCTACCAATTTCATCTGTGTGTTCGAGTGCAGGTAATGAGATACTCTTTCCCTCTCCCTTATCAAGCATTCCTCAGCCTTCAACATATAATCTGCACAACTATGAGCTTCAATCCAGATTGTTGCCTTAGTTCTGTAGTAATCAGCAGTAGCTTCAAGCATTTGTTTCTCAAAATCATTCTCATATTGATCCATCTTCCCCATACTAGTCCCAACAAAAATGTCAACCACTTTCTTCAGTAAAGATCTGTCAATCTGATCTCCCTCACGTTCTTTGTCAATCAGAATAATCACAGCAGCTTTAGCATTTTCATGCACCTTCGTGTAAACCAATTCCCAGAAGCGAGACAACCCAGAATGATTAAGAGGAGGAAGTAAACGTTTCGCAATGAAGTATCGATCAAGATAATGGAAGAAGCGTGAAAGCCACCTAACCATAAGTTTATAGTTTTCCCATCTCGTGACAAGCTCCCTCAGCATAAATTCATCATGTTTGTATGTTATTGATGGCAACATTGAAGCCCTATGTATTCATCCAAAACCTCCATGTATTTGATATAAAGCTCTTCAGTATGCGGTTCTTTTTGAGTACACATATTATAGATGGTTGTGTAGAGCATTATGTACTCTTCTGAACTGAAAGGTGGTTCTGGTAATCCTTCCAAAATCTTCTTCAGCTTTGTGATCCCACTCTTCATATGGTTCCATCCTTCCTCCCACTCGATAATCTTCTCCTCCATCCCTAGCAATCTGGTTAGAGCGCAGAGAAAGCTCTAGACACAGAGAGTCAAGCACAAAGACGTAAGTCGCTCTAACCTATTGATGGAGAAGAACAGAGGGTAAGCACAAAATAAAGATCGGAAGAATTTAAAAAAGCAGGGAAAATACCTGTGATCAAATTCTGAAATCATAGCTAGAGGCTTAATGTGGATTATATATATGTGGCTGAAATAACTCTAATTCTATATGGACAGGTAATTTAAATTTGATGCTCCAGTAATCCTAATGATAATAGAATACATCCTCTAATCAAATTAATCATAAGATATCCTATTAGCCAAATAACTAATCCTTAAATTTCTAAATAACGCATACGTAATTTGTCAACTGCATATGTAATTTTTAAATTGTAAAATATATCAACAATTAATAAAAGGTTTAATTGCAATTTTGATCCCCCTATTTTAACCACTTGAACGTTTTGGTCCCCCTTATTTAAAAATGAACTATTGAGTCCCTCTATATTCATAAAATGTACAATTTTAGTCCATTTATCTTTAAGTCAAAATTCCTAGGTTTATTTCAAGGTGTAAAATTTTTTGATTCATAATCCCACCATTCAGATTGAAGGGCTACATCTTATGAACTTTCTCATTAAATTTTAGCTCGATCTAACGGTGGGACTCAGCCCAAAATACCAAAATCATAATTTTTCATCTAACCACAAAATTTAGACTTTTTCACCGTTAGATCGAGCTGAAATTTAATTGGGAGATTCACAAGACGTAATTCTTCAATCTGAACGGTGAGATTATAAATCAGAGAACTTTACACTTTGAAATAAACATAAGAATTTTGACTTAAAGATAAATGGACTAAACTTGTACATTTTATGAATATAGAGGGACTCAATAGTTCATTTTTAAAGAAGGGGGACTAAAACGTTCAAGTGGTTAAAATATGGGGACCAAAATTGTAATTAAGCCTTAATAAAATTAGCATAAATTCTTCCCTAAAAAGTAAAATAAAATTAGCATAAATATCCACTTAATCTATGGCAATTCCCTATCCTAGTATGTCAAGGTTCAAATCTTGGGGCCTATATATAGGGGACTTTTTCCTTAAAAATTACTAGGCCAATGGGGGTATGCTCTTAATATTGGGAGAGACTTAGTCTTTGTGTGCAAAAGCTGGCTCTAAGATATAATAACTGTTGAATTAATTTTATTTTATTTTATAAGTTCTTTGGACTTTACATTTAACTAACAAATTAACAACATTTCATAAAAATCTTGGGATATTTTTTTTAGTACTTTTAATTTCCTATGAAGTTTCATTTTTTAAGGAGTTTAATTCCTGGCATCTACGGCTAGCTGCTAACAAATTTTCCTTGTAGAAGAATATAATAATATGATAGTAAATTATTTTTTGGGAGAATTATGATCAAGTTCTAGAACTTGAGAAAAAGAAAAGACAAAGATGTTTGGGCATCTAGTGAAATAGCTAAAATATCCTTCAATTTGATGTGGTTAATCTAATTATAGCATGAGGTTATACATTTAAATATAAGTAGAATAAGTACATATATAAACAGAATAATCACATAATATTAAAAGAGATATTTTACTCATTCCATGAGATATTTGAACTTTCTTTGTTTTTTCTCCAAAGTTCTAGAACTTGAGAATAATTTATCCTTGCTAATTTTTTTTTTTTTAAAATCATGTACCAGAGGATAGTGAATTACTGCAATTAATTTTTTAATTTACTAGAAAATAAAGCAAAACACGGTTTTTGGCTATAGCTTGAATTTAAAACTGAAAGAATTCTCCAACAGTTTTTTTCCCCCTTAATCCTATTATATTGATTATGTAGTTACTTTTGCCCAAGCTGGTCAGAAATTTCCTTTTGAGATTGTTAATTCCAAGGGTAATCTTATTTGCACACTTGTAAATACACACTATTTGCATATGACAAAATTTTTAATCTAACTAGAACTACATAGACTTTAACAATACTTAGACCCTCTTAAATATATATTTTTTCAATTCAAAATTTTTACACGTTCATAAAGCAAAGAGAAATTAATATTGTTGCACAACCAGTTGTATGGTGTAGAAGATCTAGCTGTACAAATAGAGTATAACTGGGCCAGTTAAATTTATTTATTTATTTATTTATTTATTTTTATACATGACGATTGAGATTAGAAATTTAGGATCCTTGACCTAGTAAAAGTTACCTAAGCTGCTCACCACTAAATCACACCAAGTTGTTTGTCCACTGAAAATTTTAATAGGTTGAATTAAATTCAGATCCTATAATTTATGCATATATAGACAATATATGTGTATCTATAGGTAAGTAAATAACATTGCAGGAGGAAGAGCTCCTCCTCAGTCATAAGGCTCTAACTTTATTAAGCTCGAATTCTATTTGCTAGGGTTGCTGTTCTTTGTGACATGTCCTTCATTTGCAACTGCCATTTGGGCTTTTACTAACTTGTTAGGAGGATATTTTGTGGTTTGATATAAAGTGAACAATTTTATAGTTCTAGTTCGGCTAAAAGCCAACATTTTAATTTTATCTAATCTTCGGTTTGATCCTTGAACTTTAAAAATGTGCAAAGAATTTCCTAATATTTTTAAAGTGTGTGAAAAGCTCTTTTTTCCTAATGTATATAATCAGATAGAATTGGTTATGTGCTCCCCCACATAAGCACATTTTAGTGCTAATTGACCATTTTAATTAAATTTTTTATTAGGTTCAAATTATTAAAAGGGATACAGGTTTTTCAAAAATAAAAAAAAGCGAGGGATTATAACCCACAGAGTGGCACGTGCCCATTATCTCCCTCCATATTAATGCTTGCTCTGTTGCAAAGGAGGGGAGCGAATTAGGGCTCGAAATAGGAAAGGAGGGGAGAAAATCCGAATTCAAGGGAGTCACACACTCCATTAATGATGGTTGCGTGGTGGAGTCCGCCACCGAGGTGAGATTTTGGGTATACCCGAATCTAGGTCGTTGCCTGAGATCAAGCAATCGTATAAGTAGTGGAAAATGTGATTGCTGGATACCAAGATCAAGCAAGAGTATACCAAGAGGTTTATTCAGGAAGTAAGGAAGCTCTAAATGTGATTGGTGGATACTTTGGGACTTTTGTGGATTTGCTTTTCTGGGTTTTGGAATGTTGTTGTTGTGAGTTGGTCTGAGAAGAAGTGATATTTTCTAAGGAATTGGAGCTTTTGGCAAAAGTTTTGGTGTTTTGAAGCTCCTGTAATGGAGGACGCTACTTATAGATATTGAAGATAGAAGATAGTGGTCACCTGTGGCATGCAGCTCAGTTACGCTATTAATTATCCTTCCTTTGAATTTTTTTTTTAATATTTTGCTAATAAAAATCCTTTGATTAGAATGAAAATCCAATTAGAAATGTTAATTAGCATTAAGTCAATGAAAATCATGTGATGAGCACTTGGCAAATTCTCTCTGATTTTGGATGGATGTCAATGAAAAGTGATATTTTGCACACTTTAGAAACATTAGGAAGTTTTTTTCGCACGCTTTTAAACTTTAAGGACAGAACCACACATTAAGTAAAATTGAAAGGTATAAGTTAGATTTTAGTGTTCTAGTTCATACAATAGAAGAAACCTTTATGCATAACCTAATAAGAAAATGTTGACAATTCAAATCATTGATTGGATGATTGAGTTTTATTTGAATAGTTTGTTTATGATGTTCAAACTTGAGCCAATTTCGACTTAGTCATGAATAGGAGTTTGACGTGGGATTTGATTAACTTAATAAATATTAGAGTTAGAGTGAAATAAGGTTTATTAAAATAAGTATTGAATCAAATTAAAGTAACAACGATAATATTAAACTAACTTATAATCTTCTACATCTAGTAATTTAAATTTTTGGGGTACAAGAGAAGAAACAAAAGAAAGTAACTCCTAACAAAAGCCACAGGTGAAAAACATCAAGCAGCGTGAGACGAATAATATCATGTAGAGCCGAGGAACATCATCCGTACATTGGTTGGCTTCTCTAAACTTGTAATTAATAGAGATCACACTGTCTCTCTGGAGAAGAAAAATGATATCACTACTCAGAGCCCCATGAGGATGATAGGTAGAAGCACCCTTTTGAAGTAGTTTCAGGATGCTTTTGCAATCAGTTCCATATTACCAACTAAGTCACTGATCAAACTCTCTCCAGGTTTCCTTGAGAACTCTCATCATTATATTAAGCTTGAAAAACTCAGGAAGGGGAGGTCATCATGAAATCAATTGAGGGTTACGTTGCGTAGAAAAACCATGACCAAAAGCTCGAAAACAATCTCTTACCTTTCCTCTGATATTGCATACTATTTGGAAAGAAGACTAATGCTTCCCCTCCATGCATGCAATCTCTATAAATAGTTTTATATATAGAACATAAATAGCTGTTTGTAATCAAATTCTCCTAATAATCACAAAATGCATGGAAAAAGGGGCAATTCGAGCCACCCAATTCAAGCCACCCAATTCAAGCCATGAGGCAATTCGGACAAGGCCAAATAGGCTGGGTTTAGTACTTGCTATCATTTTAGGGGTTCAACACGGTCTTTTTATCGGGCTAGAATGGTTGGCTCACTTGACACCTTATTTTCATAGCTCTACTCAAAATATGCCATTTGTATTTGACGAATGGCTACCCAGTGGTGCTTTTTGTCTTGCATCTGCGACCTCAAGCTTCAATGCCACCTCGTGCTTCTGCCACCTCAAGCTTAAGTTCCACCACGTTCACAGTACATATTTGGGTTGGTTTACAAAAAAAAAAAAAAAAAAAGAAGAGAGAGAGATAGTAAGATAACTAAAATGTCGCATGTCCATATATGTGGCAATATAAACCTTATGATAGTTAAAGAAGGACATGAATTCCGTAGAGCTGTCAAACAAGATGGCCGGGCCTAGACTTGCTCAGGCTAAGCCGAACTGAATTTATAAGGGCTGGCTCAGCCCGGTCCTATATATATAAGACTAAAATTTAGCATATTATTTTTCTCCAATTTAATCACAAATTTGAAGCAAATGTGTACGTTGTCATTTCAATGAGATATATTCACAACTTGAATTATTAATAAATTTGCATTTTGTTCTAATTTAAGATAAGCTGTGTGTTTTANTGATAGTTAAAGAAGGACATGTATTCCGTAGAGCTGTCAAACAAGATGGCCAGGCCTAGACTTGCTCAGGCTAAGCCGAGCTGAATTTATAAGGGCTGGCTCAGCCCGGTCCTATATATATAAGACTAAAATTTAGCATATTATTTTTCTCCAATTTAATCACAAATTTGAAGCAAATGTGTACGTTGTCATTTCAATGAGATAAATTCACAACTTGAATTATTAATAAATTTGCATTTTGTTCTAATTTAAGATAAGCTGTGTGTTTTATTTCATTGCCTTGATAAAGAAAGATTGTTCAAAATAAAAATATTACTATGTATGGAAAATGAGAAGGGAATTAAAAAAGGAATAAAATTACCTAATATGTCACAGTGAAGAAATCTTTATGCATAACCTAATAAGAAAATGTTAACAATTCAAATAATTGATTGGATGATTGAGTTTTATTTGATTAATTTGTTATGAAGTTCAAATTTGAGCCAATTTCGACTTAGTCATGAATAAAAGTTTGATGTGGAATTTGACTAGCTTATTAAATATTGGAGTTAGAGTGAAATAAGGTTTATTAAAATAAGAATTGAATCAAAATAAAGTAACAGTGATAATCTTAAATTAACTTATAATTTAGTAATTTTTTTTTTTTGGTGTACAAGAGAAGAAACAAAAGAAAGTAACTCCTAACATACGCACATAAAGTGAAATTTGCAAGCAGTGCTAGACTAATAATATAATGCAACTTGCAACTTATTCTTTTGGTATTATTGTGAAGATTTTTAAAATACTATATTTCTACGTGCATGTGGGGTTTGTGATTAATGATGGGCTTTTCTAGGTGGAATTGCAGCCCTTTTGAAGGCACGATGAACTTGTAAAATTCTGTGGATATAAAGGTATATTCATGTATCTCCTCACACACCATTAGGAGTATCAGTATCTACTGCTGGTCAATTTGATAGTGGATCAGGTGGAGAAGATAAACCCGTAACTCCACGTATATCTTTCACAAGGTCATGATCAGTTCATGGCCCAAGTTGCAGAGATAACAGGGAGACTCAAGAAGACACCTGAGCAGGTTTCGACTGGCTAGTCTTAGTTTCTTTTCTTTTCATTTTTTTTTTTTGGTTTCCAGCAGTTATTTGTTTGCTCATAACCTTGAATAATCTATGTCCACTGTGATTATACATGCACTGTCTTTTCATGGTCTTTGTGATAGCCCCTAGGGTTTCATAGAATTATGATAATAACCAGCATGTAATTGTTTCATAAAACTAGTTTCATTACACATACACTGTCTCAAAAGGCCTCTTGAAAGATTGACAGTTTTTGTGTATTAGTTATATCTAGTTTCATTATTATGTGAAGTATAAATAATGTACCACATCTAAGCATTGTAGATAGAGATTTGGTTCCAGTCATATTACATGACTCATGTTTTGTTTATTTGAATTGTACATTTAACTTAAAACTCATTCGAATTGTTGACAGTGTATTGTCACATGCATCAGCATTGCTCCTCAATCGTTGACTGGATTAAAATCCTTCTACACAAATGAATTGCGCAATAGAGTTGTCCTTTTATTACCAACGAAGACCTTTCACAGAATTAACTAGGCAAGCTGCAACCTGATATATTATTCTTACTACTATAATATTTACCGTGAAGAGGACAAACTTAATAGCGAGACCAGGCAGTCACTTCATGGTTTCACAGATAAATTCATGACAATTTGATGTATAGTGTGACATGTGACTTGTGATATCACGAATGAAAATGCTCTGCAAGTGTTCCTGCCTGTTATTTTTTTTTCATATAGTTTCAATGGGTAGACATGTTATACCTTAAAGTCCATAAATTCCTGTTGGTGGGATAAACTTTTGGAATTGATCTTTATGATGTTATAGCCTAAAGCAATTTACTTGTTAAATTTCCAATCTTTAATGCATTACGTACTTTTGCAACCACAAAGAAGTACACCCAAAAAGGGAAAAAAGAAACAAAATTCACGTGCAAACATTTGTTTCGAAAGATACTCATGTTCCAGGCAAAAGCTGGATGGGGTTGGTAATCACTCCTCACATATCCTAGCTTCATCACTATGTGAAGTGCAAAACTTTTGAAAGACTTATCATCTTCTTCCATTGTGATAGCCAACATTTATTGAAGTTGTATTTATCAATATAAAGTGACTCAGCTTCAGTTGTGATTGAATTATTATCTTACCAGTCTCTATCAATTGAAATGAGAAAGATGGTCTTGGTGGGATTACGTAGAAACATGATAGAGGCAAGTAGTAAAACTATTTTGATTTCTTACACTTTCCATGGCACATTGCTATGTTTGTAGTTAAGTTAATATGAACAAAAGTAAAACTACCAGCTTTAGGCATGGATACTACTTACTCTTTACAGGTAGAAAGAAGTTTCAGGAACATCCACCATTCAAAAATCATTAAAGTTCTGAATATGTTTAAATTATGAAATGTCAAACTGACTAAGGATTCATTTGCCAAAAAACTGACTAAGGATTCGAGGTATACAGAGAACTAAGAAATATCAAACTTGGATGAATTGGAAGTTCCAATTTGCAATACAATCTTGGAGAATAAGGAATTGTCTGTATGGTTTAATTTTTTCTGGCAATAGAAGACCGACGGAGATGGAAATGTCTATTCTCCCAATAGTATAAAAAGCATTAAATTTAAATGGCATAAAAAGAAGGTAGAATGCAATTTCTGGATTCTGTTTATTGTTTGTGTAGATCTACTTTCTTAGCATATCCGTCGTGCCCTCCAAATTTTCGTGTCTAAGCATTGTAGCATCTAAAGATACCATAATCACAATGAAATGGCTGGATATCAGGATCAAGTATATTCTGCATTCCTAAATGTGTGACATGTATAATAGGCTTATTCTGGTTCTACATATTATGTTTGTGTGAGATCATTTTAATGTTGTGTATGCTGATTGGAAAGTCAAACAATCATTATTATTCTAGAGTGGCAGATAGTTTTTGGCTAATGGAATACACTTCTGGCTTCTTGTAAGTAACCTTTTCAATGTGACATGAAGAAATGATAATCTATACAAATTGAGAGGAATTAGTTGCAACAGATTGCCCATATAACCACCATAATTGAATAAAATAAGGAAGATTAACTACTATATAGAGTAGTTGAAAGTAGATAACTGATTATTACATTTGTATCTATATTGTCTGACTCCTTTTATGGCTATGCACCATTTGCTTATAGGTTACATTTCATGAAGCAGCAGACAACTTATTCATGACATTTCAACAATTTATTGTTGAACATAATTGGTTATTGATCTTCTTTGTTCAAGGGTGTTTGGGGATCAGGAAGTAAGGAACAACATGTACAAGGGTATTCGGGTCTTATTTTTTGGAGCACTAATGATGTACGACAAAAGGGTGTAGCAACAAGGTAAACATTAAAGATCTATATTCAGCCAATGAAACGGGATGAAACACACACATTTTGGCCAAGTGTATCAAAAACACCGAAAATACTAATATAATAATAAAAAGTTCTCAAACTATAATTAACTGAAACCCTAGAGACTTAATTTTTCTTATATAGAGGAGACTTAAACAATGCGAACAAGTATCAGTAACATAAAGTTAAGGACTCAAGTAATCCTAATTAGAAAGGAAATAGAGTCCTAATAGCAGCCCTCAACACTTCAGCATTCTATACGTAGTAGCCTCAATTACGCAAGATACTTAAATGTGTTGGGGTTTTCATTGTCCCTTTCCAAATAGTCTCGAGTGATGAGGTTTTCAATCTGCTTCTTGATCAGTTTGATATTGACGTAGACCGGGTCGCAGGTGATTTCATGGATTAGGTTGAGCATGATAAGGCCTAGAAGAAAAGAGGGCCGTCAGGTCATAATCTCTCTGTTTCAGTTACAAGGACATAACTTTCAACCCATGTGGAGTTACGAACCCCATTACCTATCATTTCGAAGCTTGTTCAAAGGCCGATGACATGACAACTCAGGTTTACCCTATTGAGGTTATTTTTGGGCCCAAAATCCTTTAAAACATCGGTTTTGGGGGCCATTTTGTAATTTACTTTAGTTTTGGGTTTCTATTTAATTTCGTTTTTAATGTTTAGGGTTTGCTTTCATACTTAAGCTTTGTGTTATCATTTGGAGCGGGGGAGAATAATACTATTCAATTCTTTTGAGGTTTATACAGTTTGTGTGTAAGATCTCTTTTTGATTTCTTTCTCGCTGCGTCAGTTTGGTATTAGAGCAGTTTGCTTGACGGCTCGATGTCAAGCGGTTTAGGTAGAGTTGGCGGCGGTGCTCTCGACGGTGTTTGGGGGGCTAAGAGCCCAAACCATGGGGTGGAGGTCGACGTGTTAGCGCATCAAATTGATCAAATTAAAATCCGGCTTCAACATCACGATGAACGTTTTGATCGCATGGATGAGGTGCTTGGTCAATTAGAGGCATGACTTGACGACCCCAACAAGATTCAGAATGATGGCAGGAGAGTGCCTGGTGGCAGTGCTGGTCCCAGGCATCCCATGAATTTTTTGACACACAAAAGAATAATAATAAGGAACTCTTCCCTAGGCCAAATTTTCCTTATCATATGGTATAAACACAATCTCCTAATTATACCCAACCAAAGGATAAGTTTGCATTTTTATTTTTTTGAATTCTTAACTTCTCTTCTAAACACAACTTAAAAAAAAGATAGATACACATCCCCTCTCTTCCCCTTTCCTCCAAATTTTCATTTCAATCTCTCTCCTTTCATTCCCCTCAACTCTCTATCCTATTACCCAACTAAACTCAATGCAAATTACTAAAAATGTCACCCTTGATAAATCTGATGAACTGACCTCTTAATAAACCTCCTTTCCACACTAAGGTCAATGACCTTCCCAGAAAATAGAATACTTAATTACCTTATTATACCATCATATACATGCTTTTTTTCATCCAAAAACATATAAACAACAAGATGCCAAATAGGTAAGTGCTCCTTGCTAAAGAGGTGAACTACTCAATTGCAAAAGAAGTATCACTTAAGGATAAACAAATCTTCTCAGAAAGTATGAAGATCCCCACGCATCAGCATTCATTCAACAGCATGAAAAACAATTTAGATCCATAATATTACCAAAATTTGCTAAACCCAAGACTAGTAATTCAAGTGAAATTCCCATACCAGCATAATCACCCAACCAGAAATTACCAATGTAAATGAAAAAAAAAAATAAATCAAGCAACCAGAGAACAAAAAAATGGTGAAACAAATCATACTACACCTAAACCAAAATTTAACACAAAAAACAAAAGAACACGAAATTCCCAAGCAAATATGCAATAGAAACAAGAAAACTTAGAAATTACAAGAACCAAAATCAATGGGAGAAAATGAACAAACCTATAAGATAGCAGCTCAATGCAACTGAGTCAAGACAATTGTAAGAAACGAAATGGCAGTCACTCTGTTTTTCTCCCAAGGTCTCTATCTCTCTCCCTCTCCTCTCTATTTCTTCCTTCTCTCCTTTGTATTGCTTCCCCTCTCCAAGAAGGAAAACATTTTTCCTCTCTAATCCTCTGCTCAAAACAATCAGTCCCACTCTCTCTCTCCTTCCCCCTTTTCTGAAAATCCTCCTCCCTTTCAATTCTGCCCTCTTCCCCTTTAAATGGTGCGTATCCCTCTTTTTCTTCAATTCTCCCCTTTTTGCCCCAATGGTAACCGTCCCTCTCCTATTTCTTTTTTATTTGCTTTTCTTTGTTTAGTTATTTAATCATTTACTTAAAATAAAAATAAATAAATTAAAGGTTGGACCAATGAGGAGAGAAGGAAATCCATTCCTTGCTCTCCTATTGGTTACTTTGGATCCAATGATGCTAAAAGTAAATTTACAATATATATATATATATATATATATATGTATATATGTTTTTATCAATTATTTATATAATTAAGGAAAATAACAATAATGAACCAAGTGGACTTAAATAAAAATGGACTTAGTGAGACAATAGATTAGACTTAGGTTTTCTTTTTTTTAATGTAAAAGCCCAAACAAATAAAAATATTAATTAAAAATTTAAATTTATCTTCAATTTTCTTAAATATATTTTTAACTATCAAATGACCCGGATAAAATACAGTGTCTACAAACATCAACTGAAAAAGGCAAAGGAGATGCACTACCTTTGTGTGTTAGTAAGTTAACCTTCCTTACAAAATATGATCAACAAACAAAGTGATTGCAAGGAGTTTCAGTTACCTATAGAAGATAAAATTTCAGTGAAGTCACTGAAGCCACATTTTGAGGTCTCTGCAGCATGTCCTCCTTTCTCCATGGAAGTGGATCTGCCCCCTTTGGGATTCAGAGCGACTTCGAGTTGAAGCCCTTCTGCTTTGGGTGTCTCCTTTTGTGGTGTGTGTAAGTCAAACTCCACTGGGATTGTTGTGTGGATTTCACTACGGTGAATGGAAGCCCCTGAAGTCATGTGGGGAGGACCACAAGGAAGCTCAAGAGGGAATGTGACTTCTTTAGTACATTGTGCATTGGGAGAGGTGGTGGTAATGGAAGAATCAACACTAACAGAAACGAAAGGCGTTCCAGAACCTAAAAAAGAAAAAATTCTTAAAAAGAAGAAGAATAGAATTGAATACCACAAGGAAGGAGATGATCGATTTCAATGAATACCAGAAAGAGCAACTTTTGAAGCAGGATGCTTAGAGCACACGTCGATGGCAGCATCAATTTGGCCTGCTAATTGAATCAAGTCAGCAAGAAAGAATGCATGGCAAGAGTATAAGATGATGAAAAAACACAATGCAATAACGCAAACCTGATAAAGGAACCGCAATAGCGCTTGCATCAATATCCATGACACCCTAGCCAGAAACTACCACCTCATTACTATCACCAAGAACAGCATCATGATTAGAATCCCTGCTTCTTTGGTCTACCACTGTGTCCTTATGGCCTGAGTCAAGAGTAGTTCCTTGATGACCTGAAGCAGAAGAGACACCTTCATTGCCTTGGTTCTGAATAGTGGAGCCTTGACCGAAGGCAATGCTATTATCACTTTGCCCAACAAGAGCGTTCTGTTTGTTTTGCAGAACAAAACCTGTATCTTTGGAGAAACAACAAAAACAAACACTTTGATTAGATAAGAAAAACCATGCAGAGAGGTCAGTAAAACTTCGATTACTTATAAACCTGGAGGTAATGCCGTGTTGTTCTGAGCATCTGTGTGCTCATCCTTGCTTTGTTCATAAACCCCTGGATGAATGACTTAATACAAGTGAAAAACCAAAATTTAGGGAAGTGAAAGATCTAAGAAATTAGGGTGTGAGAATCTAAACCAATGATTAAAGAAAAAGAAAAAAAAATTAGTAATGAAAATAGCTAAGAAGGCACAAAGCATACCAACAAGTAGAGGCATTAGGAATATTAACATTGCCCATTATATCATCTTCAATAAGGGATGATCCAGAGGTAGGGGAAACTTTTTCTGAGGGCGCACTTAGACCATCCACAACAATGGGTACACTTTCTTGAGAAGAGGTAGCATCAACTGAAATAGGCAAAGCTAAAGGAGATACATTAACTTTGTGCAATAGCAAGTTAACCCTTCATTCCAAATATTGCGAACAATGAAATAAACGGAAGGAGTGTAAGAATCCTTCAGAAAGGATGAACAATATACAAGCAGAGAAAACAAGGGAGAGAAAAATGAGACAGAGAGAGTGTGGAATCTTTTCTGTATATTCAATCATCTGAAGAGTACAATGCACCAGCTGTGCTTTATATCAGAGAAAAGAAATGGCGCGTATGGCAGTAAACTAACTAACCAGTAACCGCTAATTAACTATAGTTAATAGACTAACTATGACAGCTAACTAACTAAACTAATCTAGTTACACTTGTTATAGATAAAATTGTACACGTAAATAAATCTGTACATGACTGATTAATTAATCTAGTAATAGACAATTCTGTACAACCCCCCTCAAGTTGGAGTATGGGAATGATGAAAGTTAACCAAACCCAACTTGCAAACAATGGAATGGAATTGAGGGCCAGCAAGATTTTTAGTGAATACATCAGCAAGCTGAGCCTTGGTAGAGATGTGTTGAGGCAAAACAAAACCAGCTTTATACTTGTCCCTTACCAAGTGACAGTCAATTTCTAAATGCTTAGTGCGCTCATGGAAGACAGAATTAGTAGTAATGTGTAATGCAGCTAGATTATCACACCAAAGAGGAATGGGCAAGTGAAGAGGGATGTGAAAATCTTGAAGAATGTAGCTAATCCACTGTAACTCACACACAGTGGTAGCAAGGCTGTGGTATTCTGCTTCTGCTGAAGATCTGCTCACTATTGATTGCTTCTTGGTCTTCCAAGAAATGAGGGAAGAACCAAGAAAAATAAAGTAGCCAGTGATAGAGCGCCTGGTATCTTTACATGCAGCTCAGTCTGCATCACAGTAAGCTTTAACAGAGAAATCAGTAATAGAAGGAAAAAAAAGACCTCTGGAAGGAGTCCCTTTGAGATACTTGAGCACATGAATGGCACCATTCCAATGAGCTTGAGTTGGAGTATGGAGAAATTGATTGAGTTGTTGTACTGCATGCGTAATGTCAGGTCTTGTTAGACCGAGATAAAGTAGACGACCAATAAGCCTGCGAAATTTTTCTGGTTCAGGCAAAGCAGTACCAGCAAAAGAGAAATGCTGCCCCTTAGGTAAAGGAGTGGCAGTAGGCTTGGCACCAAGTAAGCCAACATCTCTCAAAATGTCCAGTATATACTTCCTTTGGTTAACATAAGTCCCTCTGGTGCCTCGAGAAATCTCAAGACCAAGAAAGTATTTAGCATGACCCATGTCTTTGATGGTGAAAGAAGCATGGAGAAAGAGTTTCACTTGCTGAATTTCATGCTCATGAGTGCCAGTAACAAGAACATCATCAACATAGACCAGCAGTGCCAAGAAAGAATTAGAGGTATGCATGGTAAATAAACAATGATCATGAGCACTCTGTGTGAAACCATAGGAAGTAAGTTTTAGCAGAAAATTCAAGGTTCCATTGGCGAGAGGCCTGTTTTAAGCCATATAGAGGACGTTTCAAAAGACACACTTGATGTGGCTGTGCTTTGGTGTAACCTTAAGGTGGGTGCATATACACCTTCTCATCCAAATATCCATGCAGGAAAACATTATTAATGTCCAATTGATGAAGTCCCAATTTTTTTGCTGTGACAATGGCCAAAAATAGTCTAACAGTAACAAGTTTAGCAACCGGAGAGAAGCTATCCTTAAAATCTATCCTTAAAATGAACACCCTCAATTTGATGATAACCCTTGGCAACTAATTGTGCTTTGTATCTATCAATGGTTCCATCTGGTAGATACTTGATTTTATATACCCATTTAGAGCCAATGGCTTTCTGGCCAGGAGGTAAAGATACCAAATCCCAAGTGTGGTTGGATTCTAAGGCCTGCAGTTCTTTATTCATGGCCTAAAGCCATTTGTCACTTTTGCTTGCATGACAATATGAACTAGGTTCAGGGATAGAAGACACATTAGCAAGAAAAGACATGTAGGTGTCAGTAAAAACAGGTGATTGATGGTAAGGAAGAGTTGGTGGTGTATAAGCTAAGCAGCCTGGAAAGAGATCTGCAAGTGAGGTATGAACAACAGTAGGTAAATCTGATGGGTGAATCACATTAGAGACAAAATCAGACATCCAAGAGGGTTTTTGTTTCTGTCGAGTACTATGTCTTAAAGTAGGAAGTGGAAAAGGGAGAGGTATGGAAGGAGGTGATTGATTAGGTGAAGAATGGATGGAATTCGAGTTTGGGAAAGAATCTGCAAGGGTAGGAGGTTGGTCAGATTTAGCAACAGGAGAAAAATTAGGGGGAACAGAAAGAACATTTTGTGGCAGGGATAGAGAGGGCATAGGAAGAGAATCAGTAAAAGGAGAGGTAAAGATATTTCACTGCTATCAAGAGGGATAGTTGCAAAAGGAAAATTATTTTCATGAAAAACAACATCTCGAGAAGTATAAAGTTGATGAGAGTTCAAGTCATAAACCCTATAAGCCTTTTGGCCTGTGACAAAGCCTAGAAAAATACACCTATATGCCCTGGGTTCAAATTTGTCCTTATGTGGCCGAGTGCTAGTAGCATAACACAAGCAACCAAAACATTTAAGTAAACTATAATCTGGTTTTCTACTATGTAATAGTTCATAAGGAGTTCTCCAATTTAAAAAAATAGTAGGTAACCTATTTATAATGTAGGCTGCCATTAAAAGAGAATGACCCCAAAATTTCAGAGGCAAATGGGCCTGAAACATGAGTGCTCTAGCAATTTGTAAAAGGTGTTTATGTTTTCGTTCTACAATGTCATTTTGCTGAGGTGTATAAACACAAGTTTTGTGATGGAGAATGCCTAACTTAGATAAGAAAGATTGACACTCATTGCTAGTAAATTCAATGCCATTATCTGTCCTTGTGCACTTAATATATTTTTGAAACTGAGTTTGTATCATTGTAAAGAAAGTTTTTAATGTTTGTATTGTTTGATGTTTATGCCTAAGTAGGAAAAACCCATGTGGCTCTGATATAATCATCAACCACAGTAAGCATGTAATGTGCTCTTGTGAGAGAGACTCTACTATAAGGTCCCCATATGTCTATATGTAGAAGATCAAAAATAGACTCTGATCTAGTAGTACTAAGGGGAAAAGACAACCTATGCTGTTTTGATTTGTGACAAATATCACATGGTGATAGCAATGTGGTATCAATACCGTTTAGAAAAGGAATATGTTGTAAAGCTTTTAAAGAAGCATGGTCAAGTCTGTTGTGCCACAAACATTCAGAAATTTTATTTGAATCAGTAGAAGCAGTACAAGGAATGGTAATTGAGTTACAAGCAGAAGTACAAGTGGTTTTGACTAAGTCAAGTTGTTTATTACAAGGAATGGAAAACTGAGTATTAAAAGATGATTTGTCTAAAACATACAAGTTCCCTATCACTTTACCAACTGCTAGAACAGCCTTAGTTTGTAGGTCCTACAAAATACACTTATCAGGATAAAAAATATATTGGATTTTAGCAGTTTTGGAAAGCTTTCTTAGTGATAGAAGATTGAATTTGAAGCTAGGGATGTAGAGTGCATCAGTCAAAGTTAGAGGAGGGCTAAGATGCACATCGCCTATTCGATGGACAAACTTGATTGATCCATTAGGTAGAAAAACTGGAGTGACTTGTTTTACTGGTTTATGGTGTGAAAGGATTTTGGGATTAATGCACATGTGGTTCGATGCTCCTGTGTCTACTATTCGAGTACCAGGATCTATATTATTAGCAATATGTAAGGCAGAATCAAGAGCTGGAGTATAAGTATTACCTGCAAAGTCCTCAAGATGTGCAAAATTTACATGATTCCCTTCAAACCCAGCCTTTCCCTTCATCAATTTGGAAAGCTCCTGTTGTATAATTTCTGTCAAAGAGGCTCTCCTGTCATTTTCCTTTTTCAGCAGCATGCTCCATGTTGACATCCAAAGGATTATCAGCCAAATTAGCCATATATCTTCCTCCCACAGCCTGACTTCGTTGTTCCTTAAGATCCTTGTACCAGTCTGGATAACCATGCAGCTTGAAGCATGTGTCCTTAGTGTGACCAACCCCATTGCAGTGAGTACAAGATAATTTCTCATACTTCTCATTCTTCCTATCACTGTAATTTGGTTTCTTATAGTTTCCTCTTCCACCACTAGACCCCCTTCCCATAGGTGTCTTCACAAACATTGCTGAATGCTCTACTTTCCCCACTAGACTATGATTAACCTCTCTTTGCTTTTCAATACGCAAGATTATTGAGTAAGCCTTGTTGATTGAAGGTAGGATATCCATCACCAAGATTTGGTTCCTTACATGATCAAACTCATCGCTCAAGCCCATCAGGAATTGCAACAATTTGTTTGAATGAGCTAGATCAGATACCTTCTTTATCACACCACAAGTACAATTCTTGCAGATGCACAATGAAATTGGCTGTACACAAATCAACTCATCCCAGAGTTTCTTTAGCTTTGTGAAATATTGCACCACTGTTTGATTTCCTTGAGAAATAGAACTAATTTCTCTTTGAATCTGATAAACTTGTGGTCCATTTGACTCACCAAAATGTTCTTCTAGTTCTAGCCAAAACTCCCTAGCAGTAGATGCATAGAGGAAGGCTTCTACTATTTCCTTGGAAATAGAGTTCATAATCCATGATCTAATCATACAATCTACCCTTATCCACTGATCATAGTCAGTAGAATCTTCTTTAGGCATTAAACATATTCCGTTGATGAATCCGAGCTTCACCTTTGCTCCTAGGGCTATCTTGATTGATCTACTCCAAGATAGATAGTTGTTACCTGTCAAAGGAGTTGTCATGAGCTGCATCCCTGGATGACACGAGTTTGCCAAACTCATAGGATCGCTATTGAAGTTGCTCGTTGCTTTCCTCTGTGATGTTGCAGTTCCACTTTCCATTTCAGCAATAGAATCGAAACAAAGTAAGGTCTACAGTACTTCTTCAAAGAATCAGTAAGATCAAGATGTAAGCAAATCTGGATTGATTTGCTCTGATACCATGTAAGAATCCTTCAGAAAGGACGAACAGCATACAAGCAGAGAAAACAAGGGAGAGAAAAATGAGACAGAGAAAGTGTAGAATCTTTTCTGTATATTCAATCATCTGAAGAGTACAATGCACCAGCTGTGCTTTATATCAGAGACAAGAAATGGCACGTATGGCAGTAAACTAACTAACCAGTAACCGCTAATTAACTATAGTTAATAGACTAACTATGACAGCTAACTAACTAAACTAATCTAGTTACACTGGTTATAGATCAAACTGTACACGTAAATAAATCTGTACATGACTGACTAATTAATCTAGTAATAGACAATTCTGTACAAGGAGTTACCTGAAGTCGCTTGAGGTGTCGTATGTACCATCGTTGAACTCAAAGGAACATCATCATCATCTTCCTCTTCCTTACTGTAAGGATCAATCATTCTTACGGGTTTCCCTGTACTTACAGAATGGTATAGGTTTTCCCCTAGGTGCTCTTGGTCTAGGTGTCTTTCCGAAGATGAAATGTCTGGTAAGTCATTGATGCTAACACCACTTGAGGTTTCAACAACATGTTCTCCTCTCTCCATGACATCACCAACTTCAATATCTAGAGCCTCTTTGACTTGAACCACCTCTAATTTGGGTGTCTCCTTAAGAGGTGTTTGCAAGTCATATGTTTCCTCTTGTGAGCCCCTTGATGGTGAGGGAAGTTCTGCTTTAAAACAACACATATTCATTGCTTTAAACCAACTCATATCTTTCCTGTTGTGTGCAATGCTTGCCGTACCCGTGTCCGGAACTCGCATTTTGGGAAGGCCTTCAACATGATTTCCCTTTACTATTTCAATCTGATCTTTGTTTTCCCCAGTAGTGTCTGTTAGAAAATAGCATACTGTAAACACAATTTTTGTTTATGTAGAACTGAATACATATAAAGACTCTCCCAATCATTCTCTATACAGTATTTGTAGTAACTATCTAGAATAAATATTGTAACTGAATAATATCAGCTAGAAAACCATTAACTAGAATAATTATATAGTGTCCTATATGAGTGATCTAATGACTATTGCATTATTTCATGGAATTATTGGCTTAGTGCCTCAATTCTTGGAATAGTTACTATGTAACTCAAGTCTCTGAAAATTCTGAATTAACTCTTAACAAAGTCCACATGTGAGAAAGTATGCTCACCACTACCTAGAGAAATTGGAAACAAGAGAGAGAACATAGAAGTGATGAATCTGTAGCTTAAAAATAGAATAGTTTTGTAACAAATGAAGCCATGTTGTTAAGTCTTTTTATTATTAGATAGATATGAGTAGACTTTTTAGTTAGGGGAAATGAGGGAATGACAATTCGAACATGAGACCTTAACTTTTTTGTAAGATCCCTCGATCATGTGATTAAGTTAGAATGACCTTTTTTTTTTTTTTTTCCTTTTTATTTAGAATAAAAAAAAAAGAAATATAGGTTTATGTGTCAAATCAAAACTTTTGGGTACACAAAGATATCAAAGACAACACAAAAGAGTATTGGCATTATATATTAGTATAGATGAATAGCATAATTATCAATAATCATATTTTTAGTGATCACCTTCATACCTTTAACAATTCAAAAAAAATTTTAAAAAAAAAATTTCCTGAGGGTAAAACATTAAAATTTATAACACTGAAGGAAAATAATGATTAGCTGTTTAACAATTTTAAAAAAAAAAGTAAATAAAATGTGTGTACTAAATGGATATATATATATATATATATATATATATATATATATATATCTGGATTATCGTGCAAGTATTTTATGGTCTTGTTCAGTTCCCCTTTCCAGCACTTCGTAACATAAGTAACATAAACTTCTTTCAAGTTTAGTGTGCTTCCTTTAGCAAATGTCTCCATTTTTGGAATGTCCTTCACCCTAATTATCTCTAGTGCAGGAAAGTTAATTTCACAATCTTGTCCACAAAAGCATGTGAGCCTTTGAAGGTGCTTGAGTATAATGCACTTCAATTTTGGGAATTCCAAGGCTTCTGTACTTCCTTTTTCATCCTCAAGAACTCGCTCCATCTCTCTGCATTCATATAATTTTAGAAATTCAAGTTGCACAAGATGCTTGGCTGTTAACACCCTGAATAATTTTTTGAGACTGCCACAACCGATGATTTCAAGCAATTTCAGATTTTTAAACACTGGTATTCTAGGTTCTTGTTTCCACAATTCCATCTCAGGTAGATCAATTAATGAAAATTCTTTTAACTGACGTAGCAATCCCTTTTGAACAATGTCATCTGGGTAACCCGTTTAAGTTTCAAATGCCAGTTTTAATGCTTTACAATCCTTTACAGTAATTTCTTCCAGATTCTGCATCCTATTCAGCAAACTAGATGGGATGATCTTCAACAATTTGCTGGTGCCTTCCAGGACCATGGATTTCAGTTCACATAGTGACTCTGAAGATAGTTTGTCATTCCATATCTTTTGACAATCATTCACATTTCTGAGATGCAATTTCTGCAATTTTTGGAAGGAGTCCTGTAAAATTGAAGTAATATTGTCAATTATCCACACCAGGGACTGATATGACTAGCAAATGATTTGAGTATCAGTGATGTGAACTCTAAGTAGCACTTAAAAGTATGGGCTTTTAATTCAACGTTTCTATTCTGCGGGCGTGGTTATTGGCAAGAACTTACTGAATCCATTGTTTGGACTCATTAAAAGTTGCTCTTGCTACTTAGCCTAGAGAGATCTCATTCAAAGTAAAAGATATCAAACATCTATAATTTCTTTATATAAGGGGCTACGTCTAAATTTGTTATTCATCTATTTATATTCTTTTATCAAAGCTCAACTCAAAACTTTTGTTTTTCTAAAAGTACTTTATGCCTTTTTAGGTTTGATGTTTTCTTATCAAAAAGGTTTTTTTTTTTATTTTATTTTTTTCATTTTGTTTAAACTACTAGTGAGTAAGTTANTTTTTTTCATTTTTTAAACTACTAGTGAGTAAGTTAAGGATGCAAAGAAAATATGAGTGACTCTATCTATTTAGCACACTAGAAATTGGGATATAGTGTTGAAAGATGCTACTAAGAGCTAGAACTCTGATGTTGGATAAGATTTGTGCATGACAAACTCAAGTGGGCGATAATTAAGAATTAGAGCTTTCAAAAACAAAAAATGAAAGAAATGTTTTATTGAAAAACTCAAAATAACATGAATAGACACCCATATATTTGCATTGCAAGGACAAATTTACTTAATGCACATAGTTATTATTTTTCTTGTTTACAAAGATTAAACATAAACCTTTATTTAAATGTTACTCCATATATATGCTTATCAGTACTTGATTTACTTGAAGATAAATACTATATAGATATTATATTTAGATAGATGTGTAGATTATCAAACTATCAAAGCTACAAAATGTGGTTCAATTGTGAGGGTAGGTAATTTACAAGAAATTAGGAGTTTAAATCTTTATGGATAATTTTTTAAAAGAAAATATAAAAATTGTCTAAAAAGCAAATTTTTATCTACCATATATCTTGTGTCAAAATGAGATAATATGAATATCACCAAAAAAAAAAAAAATAATGAGATAAGATGAACTCAGGTTCTCTCACATAGTATTCCTATGGATATATATATATATATATATATCATTACTCAATTAAATTAGTAAATATGCACCCTGAGTTCTAACTATTAGAAACAGCAAGAGAAGTGGAATATATGACACACGTACCTGATTTGTGAAGAAGTCGTTTGCAGCTGCTGAGAGGTTTTTCATGACATGGAACCCAGAGGGAAATGTCTTTAGCTTGGGACAGTCAATTATTCTTGCTTCCAACAAGGAAGGAAATTTCAATGTCTCCAGATAGAAAGTTGAAAGGTTTGTTAGCTTTTCAAGAACGATAGATTCCAAAGGAGTCTCATCCATTTCTTTTCCTTTTTCTGTCAGGAAAATTTCTTCCAAGACCTCACACTCAGAAATCTCCAACTGTTTTAGCTTCTTAAGACAACTAGAGGGCAAAAGCAGGCGTTGGAGGCCATCACAGCTCTTTACTTGTAGAATTTGTAAGTGTTCAAAGATTCTTGCTCCTCCAGATTCAATCTTAATTATGTGCTGCAATTCGGGCAGACAAGAGAGTACAAGAGTACTTGGCGTTGGGAATGGAAGAGTCAAAAACCAATTCCTCATCAAGTTGAAATACTTCTGAGTGATTTGCAATTATTTACAGTGAGTTTTTCCAAATTCTTCAACACCGGTAAGATTTTGGAAGGAAAGACATATTTAAATTTTCCCAAGGTATTCACTTCTACTTCTTTCAGTTCAGAGAAGGATCTCAGAGTCAAAATCAAATTCCTTATTAAATTGAAATACTTCTGTGAGTGAGTCACAATTATTTACAGTGAGTTTCTGCAACTCTTGCAACATAGGTAACATATTGGAAGAAAGGACATATTGTTGAAAACGTGCCTATAAAGCTGCTGTTTGACTAAGTGCTATAAAGCTGCTGTTTGACCAAGTCTGTAGGTTTCTGTTCAAGGTTGTTTTTGAATTTTGTTTATGGCTCAATATTAGGAAGGTTGTTAGTTATGCCTAAGAATAAGGGTCACGTTTGTAATTCTATTAAACTCTTGCTCTATTTATAGAGCTATGCAATGAGTATTATTATGATCCTCCGAAACCACTTCTTTTGTCTTTCTGCTCTTAAAACAAAACAGCAACAAAGTGGTATCAGAGCTTTAATCTTGAGGGATTTGTGAGTTTAGTTGAGTGAACCCATAATGGAAGGTGACACACCATCCACAACAGTTGCACCACCAGTTTTTGATGGTGATAACTACGAAGCTTGGGCTATCAGGATGACTGTTCATTTTGAAGCTCTAGATCTTTGGGAGGCTGTAGAAAATGACTATGAAGTTTTTCCACTGCCTGAAAACCCCACAATGGCTCAGCTGAAGAATCACAAAGAAAGGAAGGCAAAGAAGTCTAAGGCAAAAGTTTGTCTTTTTGCTGCTGTGTCAAGCGTAATATTTACAAGAATTATGAATCTGCAGTCTGCCAAGGATATCTACAATTATCTCAAATCAGAATATCAAGGCAGTGAAAGAACCAAAGGCATGCAGGTGCTTAACTTGATCAGAGAATTTGAGATGCAGTGCATGAAGGAGACAGAAACCATTAAAGGCTATGCTGACAGGTTGCTAAGCATTGTACATAAGGTACGACTTCTTGGTAAGGATTTTCCTCATGAAAGAATCGTGCAAAAAATACTAGTCACTATACCTGAAAAATATGAATCAAAGATATCATCATTAGAAGAATCAAAAGACCTGTCAAGTATCTCTTTGGGAGAATTAGTAAATGCTTTGCAGGCACAGGAGCAGAGAAGAATGATGAGACAAGAGGAGGCAGTACAAGGGGCTTTTAATATAAAGGCACAAAACTCAGGAGGAGGCAAAGAAAAGAAAAATGACCAGAGGAAGATTAACAAGAAACCTGAAAGCTTCAATAAGCAGCAGGTTAAAAAAAATGAGACTTTTTCCCCATGTCGACATTGCAAAAAAACAAATCATCCTCAAAGAAAATGTTGGTGGATGCCTGATGTCAAGTGCAGAAAGTGTGGCAATATTGGGCACATGGAGCGGGTTTGCAAGTCTCAACAACATGAAAAGGCAAAAGTATCTACTGAGCAACATCAAGAAGAGCAACTCTTTGTTACAACATGCTTTGCAACAAGTAACAGCTCCAGCGATTCTTGGCTGATAGACAGCGGCTGCACAAACCACATGACCAATGACCAAAAGCTCTTTAAAGAGCTTGACAAAGCCATCGTTTCCAAAGTAAAAATTGGAAATGGTGATTTCATCCCAGTCAAGGGAAAAGGAACAGTGGCTATAGAAAGTCTAACAGGTTTGAAACATATCTCTGATGTTTTATATGTGCCTGACATTGACCAAAACCTGCTTAGTGTTGCACAGCTGGTTGAAAAAGGCTTTAAAGTCATATTTGAAGACAAATGGTGTTTGATCAAAGATGCAAAAGATAGGATGTATTTAAAGTGAAGATGAGAGCTAAAAGCTTTGCTCTAAATCTAATGGAGGAGGAGCAAATGGCTTTTTCAAGCACTGTAAGCAATGCTGATTTATGGCAACAAAGACTTGGGCACTTCCATCATGTTGGACTTCTATACATGCAGAAACATAACTTGGTGAATGATATGCCGTTGCTAGAAGACAAGCTAGCTGATTGTGTGGCTTGTGAATATGGCAAGCAAGTTAGAAGACCATTTCCTCAAACAACATGGAGAGCAACACACAAGTTGCAGCTGGTACATACGGATGTTGGAGGACCTCAGAAAACATCATCTTTAAATGGTAATAAATACTATATTACATTTATTGATGATTATACTAGATTTTGCTGGATTTATTTCTTCAAATATAAATCTGAGGTTGCTAATATAGTTTGGAAATATAAAGCATTGGTGGAAAATCAAAGTGGTTGCAAGTTGCGTACAATAAGGTCAGATAATGGGACTGAATATAGAAATGAGACTTTTGACAGATTTTGTGAAGAAGCTGGTATTGAGCACCAACTCACAGCACCTTACACCCCACAACAGAATGGCGTAAGTGAGAGGAAAAATCGAAGTGTTATGGAAATGACAAGGTGTATGTTGCATGAAAAGGAGCTGCCAAAGAAGCTGTGGGCAGAGGCTGCAAACACTGCAGTATTCTTGCTAAATAGACTGCCAACCAGAGCTCTGCAGCAAAGAACTCCATTTGAAGCCTGGTTTGGTTACAAACTAGATTTACAAAATATAAAAGTTTTTGGTTGTGTTTGTTTTTCTTATGTGCCACAGGTTAAAAGAGACAAACTTGATAAAAAGGCAGAACAAGGAATCTTCATTGGATATAGCAGCACTTCAAAAGCTTACAGAATTTTCCAACCACAAAATGGCAAAATTCTGGTAAGCAGAGATGTCAAGTTCATAGAGGATAAACAATGGAGCTGGGAAGAGCCAATAAAGAAGCAGTTGCCAAAAATTCCACAACACTTTGATGATGACATAGATGATGTTCCAGTCAGAGGAACAAGGCCCTTATCTGAAATTTATGAAAGAAGCAATGTTGCTATCTTAGAACCTGCAGAATTTAAACAAGTTGAGAAGGATGAGAAGTGGATTGAAGCAATGGAAGAAGAGCTCAGAATGATAAAAAAAAAATGACACATGGGAGTTGGTGGACAGACCGCAACACAAACAGCCCATAGGAGTCAAATGAGTTTATAGAACCAAACTTAATGCAGATGGTTCTGTAAACAAATACAAAGCAAGATTGGTGGTGAAGGGATATGCTCAAGTGCTTGGAGTAGATTTTTCAGAAACGTTTGCTCCAGTTGCACGCCTTGATACAATCAGAATGTTGCTTGCCTTAATTGCACATAAAAGATGGAAAGTTTACCATCTAGATGTGAAATCTGCCTTCTTAAATGGTTATTTGCAGGAGGAGATATTTGTAGAGCAGCCTGAAGGGTTCCAAGTTAAGGGACAGGAGGAGAAGGTCTACAAGTTAAAGAAGGCCTTGTATGGCCTTAAACAGGCCCCTAGGGCCTGGTATAGCAGGATTGATGAACACCTTCAAAGCCTTGGATTTATCAGAAGTCCAAGTGAAGCTACTCTATATGTAAAGCAGACAGATACTAATTTAATTATAGTTTCTGTCTATGTTGATGATTTGCTTGTAACAGGAAATGATGAGAAGGTAATAAAGGAGTTTAAAGCTGAAATGCTCCAAGAATTTGAGATGACAGACCTTGGATTGATGACTTTTTTTCTGGGAATGGAGGTGAAGCAAGATCATGAAGGAGTCTTCATATGCCAAAAGAAGTATGCAAAGGAAATACTCAAAAAATTCCGTATGGAGGATTGCAAATGCACTACTACTCCAATGAACCAGAAGGAGAAATTTAGCAAAGATGATGGAGCAGATAAAGTTGATGAACAGAATTATAGAAGCTTAATTGGTTGTTTAATGTATCTTACTGCAACCAGACTCGACATTATGTTTGCAGTAAGCATACTTTCAAGATTCATGCATTGTGCCAGTGAAGTGCATTTTCAAGCTGCTAAACGGATTGTGAGATATGTTAAGGACACTGTAGATTATGGCATTAAGTACTGTTATGGTCCCTAGATATGGATCTAGTTATGGGCCGGAAGCCTTTGGTTTCAGAATTAGAGAGGGGGTTAAGGGAAGGTGTTTTCCTATGTCTACCAATGGTGCTGGTTCCTTAGAGAGAACCTGCAATCTCCTGAGATAAGTTCTCAGCAACTTAACATAACTTTTCTGATATTCATTCCATAATTCCAACCCTCTAAATACAAACTTGGTGGAGTAACCACCTCCTAAAAACTAGGAATACAGGGAAATGGAGGAGTAACCTCCTCAACTGCAACAAAATAACTACCCACAATTAAATTACAGAAATTATAATAACTAACTAATGATAGTTAATTCAGAAAAATTAATTTCTGAATTTCCCATGTGTAAACCGCTGGTACACCAGTGGTTTGCTAACAAGTACTCTCACTCTCAGAATTTTAAGCTTCATGGATATCCTGATAGTGATTGGGCAGGTTCGGTTGATGACATGAGAAGCACAACAGGTTTTTGTTTTAGCTTTGGATCAGGAGTGTTTTCGTGGTGTTCTAAGAAGCAAGATGTTGTGGCACAAAGCACTACTGAGGCTGAATATGTGGCAGCCACTGCTGCTGTGAATCAAGCAATATGGATCAGAAATATTCTTGCAGATTTGCATATGGAGCAAAATGAACCAACACAGATTTTTGTTGGCAACCAAGCTGCAATTTCAATCTCAAATAATCCTTTCTTTCACGGCAAGACTAAGCACTTTAAGATCAAGTTGTTTTTCTTAATGGAAGTACAGAGAGAAGGTGAAGTCAGTCTACTCTATTGCAGGACTGAAGATCAAAATGCAGATGTTTTAACAAAAGCCCTTCCAAAAGCCAAATTCGAAGCCTTGAGAAGCAAACTAGGTGTCAGCAGCTATTAAGGCAAGGAGGAGTGTTGAAAACGTGCCTATAAAGCTGCTGTTTGACTAAGTGCTATAAAGCTGCTGTTTGACCAAGTCTGTAGGTTTCTGTTTAAGTTTGTTTTTGAATTTTGTTTATGGCTCAATATTAGGAAGGTTGTTAGTTATGCCTAAGAATAAGGGTCACGTTTGTAATTCTATTGAACTCTTGCTCTATTTATAGAGCTATGCAATAAGTATTATTATGATCCTCCGAAACCACTTCTTTTGTCTTTCTGCTCTTAAAACAAAACAGCAACACATATTTCAATTTACCCAAGGCATTCACTTCTACTTCTTTCAGCTCAGAGAAGGATCCCAGAGAAATGGAGCCCTGCCATATTTCATCAAACTGGTGTAGATTTACAAGCTTCAAAATCTGCATTTTCGGGTATGCAGCCTACAAAAGATTCAGAACTGTAACTTTTAGGGGGCTATCATGCATTAGAGTAAGCTAAATTTCATGTTCATCTGTGTGCGCAAAGCAGATGATTACGACTTGCTAGAAGAAGCCAATGCAATTCAATTTAATTATGACTTGTACACCAATTAATAAAAAATTTTGAAATAAAATATTCTTAGAAAACAAGATCTTTGATTAGTAATTTAACATTTTATTTTTTTTGTGGCATTAGATAGAAACAATTTGAATTTTTTAACTAAAGATATTGGGAAATTGGAAATCAGACATAAGGCCTCAACATTTTGAGAGATCACCACATATGAACTCTGGGCCTAAGGTGTGATTACATTACACAAACTTTGATTTTATTTTTGAAAATTAGATAAACCTATTTTATTTCCAATTTCAGGATAACAAAATCCCCTTTTTCTTTTCATAAAATCTAAACATCCGTTATTTTAAACTTTAACATAACACCAATCTTTCCAATAAAAAAAAAATATAACGGAAATGTTTCTTTTTGGTTATGGTAAAAGAGACATTTATTAAAATTTACAAAGAAAGAAGTGAAAGCCATATAATATTGTCAAATCTCAAGGGAAATCCCTATGCAAAGGTACAACAATAACTTGGCACTTTAAAAAAATAGTGAAACTTAATTAATAAACTAACATTTTTACATAGATTCAACAAGAGACTTTGATTTGATTGTTTTTGTTGGAGGAGAAGACATTCACTTAAATTCATATCCCTTTATCCAAAAGTGACTTCTCATCACTTGGGAAAGAAGAATTTCAATCCCAATTTCAAATGACAATAGACTCATTACTTCTATTTATATTAATACATTAAAATTTCTAGACTCAATAATACTATCTTTCAACATTTAATCTAGATGACATAAAATAAGATAATCTCACAAATAATATGGACTCTTAAAAGAACTAAGAGTCTAAAACATGAACAACTAATAAATTTCTAATTATTATTTTTATTTACAACAGTTTCTAGTAGCTACTATATGAACCAAGGAGTAGAGCATCAGGGGTTTAATCTCTTACCCAGCTCCCTTTCCTTTCTTTACTAGCACACTGAGCTTATTTACTAACATAGATATACATACCGTAACTTCGCCAAGCATTTCTTTCGATTTTTCATCAATTACTGATGTTGCTTCAGCATTTAAAAACCTGCTACTGAATGAATCCATGCTGGGACAATCTTCTATAGTTTTGCAGAGATGGAAATTGAAATTGACAATTTCCTTTGTGGAGCCTCATGAACTTTTTGAGGTCTACAAGTTCAAGGTTTATTAAATTCGGAAGCTCAATTTCTTCCGCACTTGTCTCTTCCTCTGAATGCCTGGCAATAACTTCTTCCACCATGGGACAAGAATGTACCTTTAGAACCTTTAGTTTCCAAAGCTGCTGGGTCAGAGAAGTCGAGAATATACTTTTCAAAAAGCCACGGTTAACAGTTTCCATCTCTTCTAGATTAATAAGGCGAAGAATACCAGTTGGATCCTTATTCCATATGAAAATCAACTTAGGTAGATCCCTCAACTTGATGGTCTTTAGCATGGGGAAATACTTGCCATTTCCATTTTCATCAGCAACGAATTCTTGCAATTTGAATACTTCCTTCAGTGATTTACACTGCTTTACTTCAAGGAGTTGAAGCTTATAGAGCATAGGAAGCAACTTGGACAGAAATTGAGTCAAACTTCCATCACAATTGCTTGCAGACAGCTCCATGATTTTTCCAAGAAACAAAGATTGAAGCGATCTTTCTAGGGATCTTAACTCTTCTGAGTTTTTGATATCCAAGATTGTTTGAGTCCCCAGTGAATTCTGTAAGATATTACCATTGCCGTAAATTAGATACGATATAATAATGAAGACATTTTTTTATGGGGCTTAATACACTTGTAAGAAATGAACAAATATATCAAAACTACATCTTTTATTTTTTCTAGAAAAAAAATAAGAATATTATAAAAATGGCATTGAAGCAATGCAGCTACAAATTAAGTGGCACATACTCAAGTGGTAAATGAGATTTCATGCCTAAAGTAATAATGTTCATAAGATCAACACTGAAGCTTTGATTTGGTCATCAATCAAGTTCCCCCACTGAGTACTGACCATATAGCATTGTAATAGCTGAATGTAATATTTCTCCCCTCTTCTATACTATAAGTTTGACAATATATAGAAGAGATACAATTGAGGACTCGATCGGATAATTTTAGTTACATAATTCTTACACCTTAGAACTCTAATATGACTGTTTACTTCCATGTAGTTATAAATATAAATATCGTTGTGTAAGTAACAAAATATTTAGCAAATTACATAAACTTCCCTTAAAGTTTAACGATATTGCACAAACCTTCCTTAAATAGTCTTTGTCTTAATAAAAGGAAGAATAATATTGTGCATTCAAAGTTCTGTCCCACCATAAATTTTATTCAATATAGTTAACATAGTTTGTATATGTATCATTACTCTTCCTGTTATGAAGAATTATACATATAAATACATACACAAACACAACTCTCTGCTACAACCCACTATTCCACAAACTACAATGTGTGGTCGAATATGAGTTTAGCTAATGTTACTTAAACCTTCTATCCTACTCAAATTTTGCCACACAATATACTTGTGAAATGTTGTGGAGGATAATTTGTGCATCCATCATTACTCTTTTATTAATTTGAATACGAGTTTAGCTGATATTAAAAAATAATGTAATTTGAATTTTACAGAAGTCCTTTAGTATTCATATGAGTTTGATTATTAGAATATATATATATATATATATATATATATATATATATATATATATATATTTAAGAGTTTAAGAGTTTTAATTATTTATGTTATTGTTTCATCTTTAAGGATCTAAACTAATGTTAAAAATAAGTTAACGAATTTAGAAGTCTTTATGTAATAGTATAAATAAGACAATTAAGTTATGTATTATTTGGGATTGAGCTTAAGTGTTCGCCCCCAAGTATAGAAAACACCTGTAAAAGAAGGGTGTGAATGCAAGTGAGTGTCTTCCCCTATAATACATTACTCTTTTATCAATTGGGAACTAGAAATTAAACATAAAATGTACTTACAGGCAAACGGAAAAGATACTCAATGCTGCTTGCGGGAACGTCTTCGTTCTGCCACGGACACTCTTCCACGTCCACTTCTAAGTTAGATTCCTCTAAATTCCCAAAGCAAATGGCTCAATTTTGGGACATTTCACCACTCGCACCTTTTTCAAGGACGGCCACTTAACATTATGGCCATTGGAGCAGAAACGATACAGTTCAGGCAGATTTCCAAAAGTTAAATAGTTCACTTTCCTGAGTACAATCTTATTTGTAGTATATGCAGTAGCTGTTCCTGATTCTATCACCAAAATTTCTTGAATCGACTTATATCCAATTATTCTTAGCTCTTGGAGATGCAAAAGACCTTCGGCTACAGGTAATGAAAATAAGTACTTCAAGTTGTCACATCCAAGCAGTTCCAATGATTTCAGCTTTTGAAGACTAATGCTGGGATCCATGCATATATTAGTCAAGTGATCCAACTCATGTAGATTCAGCTTCTCCAAGTTGGGGAGCACAACCTGCATTCAATTTAAAGTACAAGGACATTATTTATGAGATAAAAAGTACTAGGGCATTAGAACGTAATTCTTATAGTTCAGCCCTCGCAGATTACCTAGCAGATACCCTTCATTACTAGCTTCACAATTTTTATTTTTTTTGCTGAATACTAGCTGTATAATTAATGATTGTTTATTTTTCATGAATATAAGCAAGTTCTTCTGTATATGAATCCACCTCCTTTAAGTGAATTCAATTAAATTCAAATATAATACCCAAATAAAAAATAAATTCATTAGACTAGTAAGTCGTAGTCAATATTTGCATAATAAGAAAGGTCCAACAACATGTCAACAAGAAAGAAAAATCTAACCAAATGGACTATGGTTGAATGGTACTAAAATACTTAGGGCTTATGAGTTTTGTGTTTAAATCTAAAGTCGTAGCCAAAGTATCAAGAAAACAAAAAGAAAAAAATATTAAAAATCCCAAAAAGTCAATACATAGGCAGAGTAATATCTTATGCACTCTACATCAATACTAGATTGGGTGTGTTTGGTATAAGGGTAAAAATTAAGGTAAGAAAAGTTAATAGGATAACATTTCAATTATAACTTTTGAAGGTATAAAAGTTAATGTTACTGTTATTTGGTATGCTTGTGTAAAAGAAGTAATATTTAAAAGAAGTGGCATTTACTTCTATAGAAGATGCCCCTTTTTCACCCTTACCAAATGTACTCGTACGAGTAAAATAAAATTGCATAAATAAATAAATAATAAAAAAATATTAAATAATGAACTCAACAATTGTTTTTCTAATCTAGAATGTGTCCATTTTTTAGCATGCTTTAGCAATATTTTGACCAAATATTTTTTCAGATAGTTATTTCTAAGTGTTTGAAAAATTTTTTTTTTTCAGGTACATGGGTGTCAAAAAAGTACTTCCTAGTTGGTGGCATAGATATTTTTGAACATTGCCCTTCCCTCATAGTGATCATCCTTTATTTTTCAATATTGGTCATTATGAGTAAACATACAATGACCCTGGTCATAAGCATCATATTGTCTTTAGCAGTACATTATTAAGGTATTTACTCACATTGGCCACTGCAAAGCACATGATTATCACTCTATGAGCAAAGGAATGTTTTGAAAAATTGTAATTGACACCAACCAAAAAAATTATTTTTGGCATCCGCCTAAGAAGTTTTTTAGGCTCGCATGAATAATTCTCTCTGCAGGTTTTTTTTTTTTTTTTTTTTTTTTTTTTTTTTTTTTTTNTTTTTAAAAAAAAAAAATAAAACCCCTACGATTTTAAATATCACATGTAACTATTGACAATGTACTTTACACTTTTAAATCCAATGCAACACAAAATTGATAGACTATGAGCATAACTTTAAGTATTCTTATATTATTAACCAAAAGTACAACGCACCTTGTTGCTGAAAAGAGAATCTCGTGTATGTAGCTCATTTGGTACATGAGTTACCAAGTTTTGCTCTTTCACTGAAGATGTCCTTTCATCCAAGTAAAATCCAATAAGTGCCGGCAAATACTACAGTGTCAAAGATTTTAATTGGAGAAACTCAAGGACACCTGACTGTTTATCATAATCAAGGTATTCTTCATTTGGGAGCATTACATCCTCTTTAACGGAATTGCAATTACAAACCTTAACTTCAAGAGGCTGGGAAAGGTTTTTCACAATAGAAAAGGAGAAGAGATTCTTCAATTTATCACAGCTGCTGACTTTGATCACCATCAGTTTGCAAAAGGGTGGGACTAAAAGCTGGCCATGGTATATCTTTTCCATGTTAACAAGATTGTGGAGAACTAACTTCTTTAATTTGGGGAAGGGAGCTTGAGTATGATTCCCCCCAATTGAGTTGATTATGTACTGGATCTCACCATTGCTTTGGACATGAAGATTCTTCAAATATAAAAGTCCTTCCTAATCCAATTAGTCGACAGCATCTTTTACTCCAGCCACTTGATCCAAATATAAATCTTCAACTCTTTTCAACAAAATTTGTAACCATTTATGCAAGTTGAAGTTTCTGTTGAGGGCCTTGAGGCTAAGTTTTAGAGTTCTTGAAGTCTTGTACTTACCAGCCCAATTCCAAACATCTCCAATGAGAATCTTGTATCTTTCCAACCTTTGAGGGAACAAGTCTCCCGATAGTATTGAAGTATCTGGAACATGTATATCTAACATAGTTAAGTGGGGTAATTGATTTAACTCTTCAAGACTTGCATTTTCGCTGTTTGCTCCCTCATCCTTCCAACGAACAATGCTTTGCTCCATTTGTAGTTCTTCTAGCTTCTTCATGCTCGATATGACATTTTGTGGAATAACTGCAAGTTCTGAACATCCATTCAAATCAAGTAATTGAAGCTGAGTCAGTCCCCCTATTTCACTTGGTAATTTTTCGATGTCTGAGGCTAAAAGGCTAGGAACTTTTAACTTCTTTAGCTCTCCAACTGTAGTTTTCTCCTCTATATGCATTGGTCTAAACATAATGTTTGCAAATTTCTCAAGAAAGTAATTGGCCATGGTAGAGATGACAGATGAATATTTGTAAAATCCAGTACTCTAAATTTTCTCATTCCCATGAAAAATTCATCAGGTATTTTTGTTACGTAAAAATTGTACGCAAGTGTACGTATCGTAGTCAAGTAATAGAGATATGAGTTAAAGTATTGTCCCACGGAGATTGTGGCTACTAAGTACCAAAATTGGGCATATTTCAATTTTATCTAGATCATTGATAAGTTGAAGTATGACAATAATCAAATGCAAAATAGTAAATAAATAAAAATCACTATAAAAAGAGTAGAAATATGGAGAGAGAATATCTAGGGTTTCGATTTCACCGTAGCTAGTCCGAATTGTTACTTCTATTTCATTAACCAAAGACAATATTCTTAATTGCTAGCCAAGAACCCTAAATTATCCATTAGCCTTTCCCAAGGTCAAACAAACATATTCTCAAATTATGAACCCACTATATTCCTATGTGAATTGGGAATAATCTGGAAATTTAATTAACTCTATGGTTCTCTTTAATAGCTACATAAATCATAAAGGTATATCTCTATCCTTTATGGAATCTATGTTCTTAATCCCTATGATCTTCAATGACAACTAACCTCCCAGTGTCAATGCAATTATCAATTCATCTAATATGATGGCTAGTCAAAAAGAAGCAATAAACATTGAGATGAAGAAGACAATTAATTAGAAGGTCTTTTGATTAAATTTGTAGAATTTACAATCCTTCCTAAGCTAGGCTACATCTTCACCCTAGATGGTGGAATTAGTTCATAACAATAGATAAGAACATCTTCACACAAAAATCAAACATAAATCACAAGAAAGATGAAGAAATAAACTCTTGGAGATGACGATTCAATGACGAAAACACCGATTTTCAAGCTTGATCTCTATTCTCTTCTTGGCTCTTGTGTAAAAACATGTGGAACCCTAATTTAGTCTTTAAAAGTCCTATTTATAGGTCCTAGGAAGTTTAAGAGAAAAATTAATTAAAATAAAATAGGAATTCTAGTGAAATTTGGACTCTTAGAAGTCAAATCCCGAGTTAACCTCAGGGGGCTGCAACCTCCAATTCTCTGCCTTGAGGACGCAGCAGCCTCCTGATAAGGAGTTGCGGTGCCCTAGTCTCTACCTTTTTATGCAAATTTCCTTTCTCATGGAGTTGTAGCATTGGTTTTAGGGCGCCACACTTCTGTCTGATCTTTGGTTTGTTCACAAATAGGGGGCTGCAGCACAGAGTGGGGGCTGCAGCACCCAAGCTGCTGCTTTCATCTCAAATTTGTCAAAACTTGCTCTTTTTGACACCGAAAAATACTAGAGTGACTTCCAAATACTTCTAAAGCGAAAACCTATAAAAGAAACACTAATTCATAAGAATCAAAGCTAAAATACCCTAGAACAAACAATTAACAAGGTAGATATATAAAAAATAAGTGGTATAAAACCGACTTATCAAATATCTCCAAACTTGAGATTTGCTAGTCCTTGAGCAAAACAAATAATTAAACTAACAAAGTTAACATAACTAAAACATATGAGTGACAACATAAATCTACTAACCAAATAGGTCTCAAGGATAAAAATTAATCATAGTTCAAGGAAAATTTATTATATCATGAAAGTGTATAAATTAATTCAAATGCAAGTTGTAACTCACTAATAATTTCCTTGAGTGTGTGTGTGTAACCCTTCACAAATGACCTCTTGCATTATGAATAAGTTTATACATGCTCACCCAAGCAATTAGACCTCTAAGTAAAGCACATGAGGAACTCCATAGGCTAGGTTTTCATGTCACTCTCCAGTAATGTAGGCTAGTCAGAACATCAAAGATCAAAAGGGCTTTTCAAGATTGTAATGAATGGCTAAGGTTAAGGTGAGGTAAAGGATAATCAATGAGGTTCATTCACCCATGACACAAAACCAATCTACGCTTTTAGAGCCCTTCTTCACTAGTTTTCACCCAACTTTTTCACAATTTTTTTTTTCTTTCTTTGTCATCCACCTTGATTATTTTCCTCTTTTTCACTTGATTGTGCTTTTCTTCACACTTTATTTTCTTTGAATGCTTGACTTCACCCCTAAACTTATTCTCTTTTAATGATCAAAGGGATGTATCAACTTCTTCTTTTTTTTCAAGTCATGAAGTGGCAATCTCATTTTTATTTTCAAAGCTCAACACTCCTCCCATCCACCCTCATTTATCCATATGCTCTCAATACTTTTCCTAAACTGACAATGTGTCATGAATGCAAGGTTAGAAAAGTTATTCAAGGGTTAGATTAAAGTAGGGGTGACAAAGAAAATGTTACAAGTAGGTTCAATTGAGGTGACTAGTGATAGAAATAATGCAAGGGTCGGCTTGAAAGGCTTAAACTATCCAAACAATGCCTAAATCATCTCTCTAAAGTTGCATAGCCTAGGATTTCGCTTCAAGCGGCATTCAAACTAGTTCTAGTGTCCTATGAGGTCATATAAGTACTAAGCATGCCTAAACCTTTTTTGAATCAAGCAAAGAATGCAAATGCTTAGGTCAATACGCTCAATATGTTAAGAAAATACAAGTTAAGTAAAAAACTAGCACAAGAGTCAAGCACAGATACAAACATAACATGCATCATTTTCTAAGAGCTATGAACAATTACAATCATTTTTATCATTGGCCCTAGGTTTACAAACTTCATTATCACTCAAAATAACACAAGGTATAATTAAAAATCTACTAATTAAACATCCTAATAACAAAAAGAAAGTAAGGGCAAAACAAAATGAAGAAATTCAACAATTTCCACCCCCAAACTTAAGACTAACATTGTCCTCAATGTTAAACAAATTAAAAGAGAAAGTATAGAAAACTCCCCTGGATAAGAGATGGATCAAT